>VZRH01006015.1:242898-263491 GCA_013397555.1 Urocynchramus pylzowi
CCCCCCCCCTTTCTTTCAGTAACTTTCTTCCTATAAAAAAG
Organism: Urocynchramus pylzowi; assembly: GCA_013397555.1. Taxonomy (NCBI): domain Eukaryota; kingdom Metazoa; phylum Chordata; class Aves; order Passeriformes; family Fringillidae; genus Urocynchramus; species Urocynchramus pylzowi. The sequence goes on from VZRH01006015.1 coordinate 242,940, forward strand.
GTACTATCCTTCCCATTTATCAACTACAGGAAATTTCCTGCAATGGCAAAAAAGTTGGAACTGCGAAACTCAGAGGGAAAAGCAACTATGGTGAATTTCCATCCAAATAGCTATTATCACATTGCTATAATCAGTTATTAAAATCGCAGCATGTAACATTTAACTTGCTCCTAACATTTGAAAACATGAGAAAATTAGGAGAAGAAATATAAGAGCTCTGGGTATCCTCTTAGTCTAAAGCTACCATCATGGAACTCATGTGCCTTGACCAAAACTAGCTCCTGCTAATCTCCCATTCACTAGAAATATAATCTAGTGATTATATAACACCCCCTGTAAGCCTGAAAGACAGTCTGAAAAGCATTAGACCATGTCTTGTTTGCATTGGAAATAGGAAAATATTTAAATAAAAGCAGAAATTAATTAATTGAGACAAAATACAGTCAGAATCACATAGTTGAACACTGATCATGGGTTATCTTTTAAATTTTCCCATTTTCCTGTTCAGTGACTTTTAACAAAAAACCAAAGTGTTGAGAACCATTTTAAAATACACATATCTGGGCTTTAAACTCAGTCATCTCAGGATTAAAACAAAGAACTTTTTTTTTCAGTGACTTTGCATGATTTGCTGTGATTATCCTTCGACTGTTGAGTGAGAATGGTGCTGTGTTTGGAGGGGTATTTTAATCTTTTCAGCCTTTGAAAGTGGAGCTGGTAAGGATTTCTTCAATATTTTCCTCTCTGCTATCTTCCAAAATACTGACTGGCCAAAAAAAGATTTATCCCCTATGGGACACAATTTTTGAGAAGAAGATTTCAGAGATTTGCCCTGCAATAATCTGTAACTCGGTGGTCATTCACTGAAGTGGAAGAGACTTAGATTAAAATCAGAACACCATATCAGGCACTAAGGAGATCTGAATGTGAATCTTCAATATCCCAAGTGAGTTCTGTAATGGAAGAATATGCTGGACTGTGGGGAGCATGCAAAGGAGTGTGGTAGTCACAGTGTGCTCTTATTTCTCCTTTCTTTTGATGAACAATATCTTGAAATTTTGGCTCAATCTGATGGAGATATTTTCTGCAGATTTTTTTTCATAATTAAACTTTTTTCTATCCTTCTCTATCTTCCCTTGGCAGTTTGGGTGAGGCCTTCTGAGATTATTTATATTTGGCATACACACACATTTCATTTTATTCAGAAAAGTGTAAAAGGAAAAAGCAAGACCTTTGCTTCATCAGAGCCCAAGAGTCCCAAGTGCTAACAGGTCCACTAAAACAATAAACACTCCACTAAAATAATTGTGGCATACTGGAGGTCAGAAGCCAGTCCTCTATATGCAAAAAAAGGAATAACATTGACTATTTCAGGGTGTGTGGGGAACCCAATTCCATGTGTAATTGTAAAGTTATCAGGGGATCCTCAGTCAAAATATGTTGTAAGATGTAAGTGAAAAATACACAAAGTCTTTCCACAGCACTGAACAGAACATGTGTAGAGACCTGATGGCGTGTTTTCACTGTAAAGGACCTTGGGTGTGTATATGTTACTTTAAGACTACATTTCCTCTCTTATTAGGGCCAGTGGTCTCAGAAATACCATTTCCTCTGTGCCACATGGTGCACGGATATTGCGGTTTCCAGTATTTGTTGTAATCTGGGTGTCTGATTCAATTGTTTGGCTATCTTTGGAGGGTGAATGTGATAAAGAGTGAGACCATAACCCAATCTTAAAGGCAATGGGAAATAAAAAACAGGCCCTGTTATAATACATTTTTGGACAGCTTTGGATGACTATTTCATAGAAAACTATCCTCCTAACCTCTACTCCTCCTCTATCAGTGCAGATGTGCTGTGGGTGACACTGGAGGTGCCTGTATCTACTAAGGTGTAAAAGAGCACAGGAGCAAATGTAGAAACACTAACCCATCTCATCCTCTCCCATGGCTGTCTGTAGAGCAGCCCAGCTCTACCTCTGACTCAAAGCATCTTGTTCCTACTCAGGAGAAACTCATGTCTAGCCAGGCTTCCTGGACCGCATGAGTGAAATGTCATTGCCATCTGGATGCTGAGTGCTCCCCTTCCATATCAGTGTGTGACCTGTCTTGTGGATACCTCTGGTCTTGAGCACAGATTTCACCCAACACTCAGCAAGCAATGGCTGAGTCCAAGTTGTGAAGCAAGGAGAGATTCCTTGCCATCCCCAGTGCATTCACTGATGTGCACCTGAACTGCTCTTGGCTGGAGGGTGGGGACCACAGTGAAGGGAAAGCTGGGTGTATGCTGTATTGCATGTTCCTAAATTTCTTTCTTGGAAATTTATGCATAATGATCCTGATATACACTTGAGACCAACTATTATATATGCTGCAGAAAGGATGTACATTCTGTGAGAGAAATATTAATGATTAATCACTCAAAACAATCTCCCATTTCTGAAGTTGGCAGAGTGCTTTGCTGAGGCCAGGTTTGCACCCCCTGAAAGAGAAGAGGTGAATTTTTGTGTGCGAGATGGTGAAGCCTCTTGTCTGCACAAAACAGAGGGGGTGAACACCTACCACCAAAGGCTACAAGAAGGGCTTGAGCCAGATAAGAGGCAGATGTCAGCGCTTTGTATCAAGTGCTTTGTCTTGCAGGTGTCAGTGCTCTGTATCAAGCCGCTTGTCCTCCCTTACACCCATTCACCACCCCTAGGAAGGTCACATTCACATGGGACATTCACATTCACAGGTAGGCCTGAGGGTATTCATCCCTTCTGATGGGGCATCAGTGTCATTTCACTCTAACCCACCCCAGATGATATTTTAACTAGAACCTGGGTTACCCTCACCTTCAGGACCAGTTCCTAACACATGCACCCACTATGTTTAAAGGGTCAAGGACATGTTGCATTGAACACAGACCATCTGCACTATGCTTATGTTCAGCAGCCATCAGCAGGAAGTCTTCAAGGAGGAAAAAGAAAGACACCTAGGTAAAAAAGGATGTTACATAGCCTAATGATGAACATTTCCTTGGTTACAAAACATGGCAGCATCACATTCCCTCTTATGGGCTTTCTCCAGCATGGTCTTGGCAACCACTGATCAGTTTTCCCCTTTTTAAAGAATTTAAAAAACCAAGTAAGATATGGTAAATACCAAGGGACAATATTCTGATACTATCCATGTAAAAGACAGAAAAATAAAACCATTTTTTGCTGTCCTCAGTTAAAAACGGGGAAAAAGAGAGGTGACAAGCATGTTCCCCGATGAGATATAAAAGGAGGCTTTCAGGCCAGTCAGAGGCTGGGTTCACACAATACTGTCAAGGTCCCAGATTTATTTTTGACAGCATTAGTGCCAAGACCACTATTTATGTTGCTTTAATCAGTCACACTTTTAAAATCACCTATGCTCAGCATTTATATCAATGAGGTGATAATATTGCTGTCAGGCACCAGTATCGATAGTTGTGTCATAATGTAAACTCTTTTAATCTTCTCCTATGCTTGCATTAATAAATCTGCAAGCCAACAACTACTACTACAACAACAACAAAAAAAAATAAGGATGGTTCTGATTCTGACAAGTGACCATGGAGGAGAAAAAAAAAAGTCCAGCCTTTTTTTTTGCTCTTTGCAAACTATTTTAATTTGCCTTTAGCCTTCGCTTTTTCTGTCTGACTTTGAAGACATTGTCAGCACATCCTACTGATTTTCTCACAGGCTACTTACATCTCTGAAAATATTTTTAGGGTCTATGAAAGTGTAAGGCAGGTAACCTCTTCCCTAAGTGGTTGGGGAGAGGGAGATAGGGAGGAAGAGAGAGAGAAAAAAAGAAACCTTGGTCTAATTCTGGTATGGGGGGGCATCATTGTGCTTTTCCTTTGTCCTTTTTTCTTTTTTTTTTTTTTTTTCCCTGAGCCCACCCTTATAGCTGTCAGCCTCAGTTCTTTTTCTATTGTAAATAAAGTCTTTCTTGGGTTATAGCTTTAAGCAATTTTTTTAATTAAAATTCAATTCAAATATGAAAGTCAAAGAAACTTTCAAAGCAAAATCTACAAACTGATTCACTCAAAGGGTCTGTTTTCATTGCCATAGCTACAGATTACTAGAAAGAAACTCGAACCAGACCTTTGACACCCAGGAAGGTCAAAAGTCCTTTCTGCCTATGCTAGGACCCTTTTGACAACTTCCTGTATAATTTGACTGTTATTTGCGTGTCTGGTCACTGTCTGACCCTGAAGTCTGGAAAAAATTGAGAGGCAGCATATATCTCTCTTATCTCTCTTGTATGGACCTCAAAAAGGGCATTTTTAATTACATTTTGGTGAGAAACCTATGCATACAGGCTGACTCAGGCAGCAGCTGGGGAAGGCCCTGGGCTTGTGGGTTAAGGATCAGTTTGCCTCATGCTACCGTAGTTCAGTGCATATGAGCTGCTCTGTGCTGTTATCTCCACAGCAAAAATGGATGTGTTTCACAGGTTACACAGATTTCAAACTCTACAGCACTTGCCCCAGCACTACAAGCTAAAATTGGAATTACACTGCTTTGCCTTGAAATCTGTGCATTTCATATGCTTCCAATTTAAAGCCTGTTGTGCTTATGGGGCCTTAGTGTGCCTGAGACATTTTAAAGTTCTAACCCTAGCTCTCATTGTAACTATCCATGATCTCACCCTGCAGAAAACCTAAACTGATAGACCAAAGGTATCCATGTCAATCTTGCTATGTTTCCGCACTGGTTATTTGAGGTTTGGGGCATGTTGCAAGGCAACACAGCTTATAAGCAGACAGCAGTTTAATGCAGCAAGGTCAGGTACTGTCAGGTTGTTTCTCCTTCCTCTTCTGCCCAGCACTGAGCACACCTTGTGAATAAAATGGAAGACTCCAACATCTCAATCACAGCATGCTGTAGCTTTTCTGAAAAGGGTGATATCTCTCCTACACTCTGCATCCTGAGATGGGACTTGTCAAAAGGAATCCAACAGTGGTCTGTCATGCTCGACATGGTGTTTCCAAGGGCTGCTTGCTGCCTTGGAAGTTACAGATACCTAAGCAGTGGCAGTCTATGGGCTGCCTCTTCCCATGGGCAGTCAGTGCTGTGTGAGCAGGAAGGAGAACTAGGTATCCAGCAACATGGTGAGTGCTGTGAGTGTAACCATCCAAAAAGCACAGACAACATGAGATGATTCTTGCAGGGATGGGAAAAGTTCGGCAAAAATAACAACAGGTAAACACTCAAAATAGCTTCAACTTTGGAAACGTATTTGTACTGCTTTGAGAAAAGTGATTTATTCTCTCATCCTGCGAAGACACAGTGCTGACCCTTGTCTTTTTACCTCGAGAGGGCTGTTTATCACTGTATTTGAAGTTTTGGATCCTGAGGCTGTGAAAGACGACATAACAGACAAACACATTTTCATGAATAATGGCCTTTCCCATGCAATCCTTTGACCCCTTCACTTTCCATAGGGAGAGCCACTTTTTGTGTCAGAAAGCTATGCAAATTGGATGCTGAGACTAGCTGTGTCAAGCCCCTAATGTGTCTCCTTATGGACAATATACGTATCCATAGAGGAGAGGGGTGTTTAAACACGCAGCTACTGGACCAAAGAAACAGACTCATCTTCTGTTGCAGGCACTGACACATCAAGCACCCCTGAAAACATTGTGAGGGTTATGATATATCAGTGGTTTGATTCCTCATGTCAAATCCCATCTCAGGATGCAGAGTGAAGAGAGGCAACATAGCCAGCCTTCTGCTCAAAAAATTGCAATGGATAGAAAAGATATGTATGCATTAATTAAAAAGAGAGGGAAGTGGATAAAAATTCCAAAATAGTGCCTCTGTTCACTAGTATTAACTACAAACTACTGTGCTTAGAACTGGTAAAATTACACAGGAAAGAAAAAAAAAAAAGAAAAACTGTGCTTTTATGTGTTATTTTTTCAACCAGTTAATGATGCACTTCAGTTCACTCAGAAATAGACACGCTTGAATCAATAAAGAACTAACTGAACACAATCTATCTAAAAGGCACTGTGTGTGCATCAATCCTGATGCATGATGGCACAGAGAGCTCTACTTCTCGATGCTGTGCTGAGGAGTCCAGGACATTGGTGTTATTTATTGATGCCTGACCTCTCTGCATCAGTGGGGCTGTAGGGGTTCTGCAAGGCGAGCTGCAGGAGACAAGCCTTCAGTTCCTCACAGCAGGGGTATGGCTGGACAAAACAGTGCCAGGGTGGGTATCAGGCCTCTCTTTGTGGGTAACACCATGGCATAATATGGGGGACAAGATGTTACAGCAGTCCCCAAAATCTGGATATGCTGGGAAGGGTGATATCAAGACAGGACAAAGAGGGGAGGACTAGACCCATATTGAGATATTACCTTTTATCAGGCAGGCTGAGATCATGGGGGTGTGCTTGCATTGGCAAAAGGTAGTGACATTTCTTTTGTAAAAGGTGAATTTTTTTTGTTTTGTTTATTTGGGTTTTTGTTTGTTTGTCTTGTTTTGTTTTGTCTTTTTTTTTTTTTAACTTTTAATGGAATAAAAGTATCAGAGCAACTTTTGAGTGCAGCCCAGAGGGATTGTCCCTCTATCCAGACTATGTATTAGTGGGGACATGAAGGTGTTTGTAGCTATAATTCCCTGCCTGACCATTCCTTTGGGTGCAACTGGCCTCGAGCAAGAAGAAAAAGGAGAAAAATTAGAGAAATGTAAATAAGGAAGGTAACTTGCCATTTGTCACTTGAAAGTCCTTATTTCATGGCCTGTTCCCTGTACTCCTGGAATTTTGTGTCATTATCTCCTGTTAAAAGGATTCAAATGACATTATTTGCATGGAAACTTGCATACAAATGATGTCGTCTGTGCCACAAAGTTGCATTACAATGAAGGGAATGATGACTGTGTCACATGTACGTGACATTCTTTGTGTCATTAAATTTAAAGTCAATGCTGGCAGTTATAAACCACTCACGTCTCAAGCAAATACATCACTTCTGATCTGAAATGAATATTTTAAAATGCCAACTCCAACTGCATCAAACAGCAATAACCTGCAATGTCATCTTAAAAAAAAAGGGAGGCAAAGACTCTAAACAAAGGTGGACTTATGGGATTGTATGATACACCACAAAGGAAAATATTTTAATAAGCTATAATAATTTCCAGGCAAACAGAATCCTTTGCTTGATGGTTAGGTACAAGAAATGTTTTTAAAGTCCATTCAGTATCATGTGTGTTTTTAGGAACACTTATACTCCTAAAGAAAGCTTCAGGAGTGTTAATTTTCAGGCAGAGTAGATGAATTGTGGAGCATGTTCCATAGCACAGACTTCTCTGTATGTTGTTACCTTCCATTTTCTTGCGACAGTCTGACACTGACAACAGGCCAAGCCTTTGAAAGATCTCCAAACTCTTCCAAAGAGTCAAGGGCAAATTATGACAGGGAAGGCTCAAGCAGTTAACACTGTCAAAACGAATGAGAAAAGAGGAGGGACAGTAGGTGGATTAGGAAAGGTTTCACACTACTGCGATGATCAGAGGCACACAGCAATGAGAGCCAGACAAGTAAGTACATAGACGGATCTGCTCTCTGATTGATGCATTGTTTGTGCAGGTCAGTGCAAGGTAAGGGATGGTCACCGTGTTTTTGCAGGAGCAGTGGTAATTGTGCCCGCTGTCACCTGCACTGACCCTGCTGGCTCAGAGCCAGCTACTACCATTTTTCACTGATACAAAGAAGGGCTCTGTAACACTTCCTTTAGAAAGTTATTGTTTTAACAATAAAACATGCTGCGCAGTGCTCAAAAGGTTTAAAAAAACTCAGTTAAATACAGAAGATCAGTAATCTAAATACCTCAAAGGTGCTCAGTGTCTGGCTAAGCTGCTGTGCAGTTTAACCTCTCCCTGCTTGCCCCCCAGCCCCACACACACTCACACACAAACACAGACATTTCTGAAAGAAAAAAGTTTCTCTGAAGAGTGTGTCTGCATAGGCCTAGCAAGGGAACAAGCAGAGAGGAAAATCTCTGTGCATGGGTCACTTCTTTTCTCCTATTGATACCATTTCAAATCTAATTGAAACATTCTTTGGAGAAAGCTGTGCTACCCACCCCTTCAGCTTTGATATGACTTTTTAATCAGAGGACATTGTTATTTCATAATGAACATGGAAAGCATTTGAAACATTTTCTAAAATGGAGTGCATTACTTCTGACCACAGCCAAAAGACCACATTAAAAGGAGTTCAGTGGAATTCACTCTTCACAATCTTCTTGGTTTGAAGCATTGGTGCACATGTGGAATATGCTAAGATGGGCCAACTCTTTGCAAAGGTTTAAGCAATGAGCTGACTTAAAAATGGAAGAAGTCCAGCTGCACTCACTGGCAAATCCTTCTCATGCTCCAGAGAGGTTTGATGCCACTTTTAGGCCTGCCCCACAGGTGACAATGTCATCAATGCCATCCCATCAGATTGAGATTGGGCAGAGCTCCCCCAGCTCTCATGGAAGCCAGACCAGAGTGAACACAGCAATCTGATCACAGCAGGGAGCTAAAATGTGGCAACCAGATTAACACTCCATTGCCTGTCTCTTGGTTTAGGACCAGAGCAGTCAGTGGTTTGGGGGGGGGGAGGGAGGGGGAGGTGGTCTCAGAGCTCTTCCACTGCCTCCCCTTTCCCTGTTCCTCCAAGGCAGTGACTGATTTCACTCCCCATTGCCATCCTGCAAGCTGCCACGGTGCAAGTAAACCACACACAGGAGGAAGGGCAAGTTTGCTTTTTTGTTGGTTGTGCACCAGGGATTGTAAATGAGCCCTTAATGTCTACCTCATTTTATATTTTAGGATGTATTTCTTTTTTTTAAGAGCACAGAATAAAAGATTAAAAGCAGAATGCAACTGAAATGATGCATTGGGTCAAAGTCCTTTCATCCTTTTGCCCTAGTCTGTCTAACATTTTCTTAAATCCCATTCTACCTGAGTACATTCAATTACAAAAGTGACCAGAAATAAATCATTAAATCATACTAAACTAGGTATATATATATATATACATATGTATGTATGTATATGTGTGTGTGCAGGTATATATATATAAATATATTATATATATATGTATATATATATATATATAAAGAAAAACACTAACATAACCCACAGAATTTATTAGATTAAGGTGATTGGATCTAAGACAGCCTGAATCCCAAAGTAGGTGTAACAGTGTTTTAGAGGAGTTCAATGCAATCTTAATTGCTTACTTTATAACAAGCAGACATTGGTGAGATACAGTGCCTGTGAAGTGACAGAAGAAATGTTTTGGCTGCTCTTTGATGTAGAGTTCAGCTGTTCTGGTTTGTAAATATAACAGAACGAAAGGATATTGTACTCAACCCACTTCAATCAAGCAAGACACTGTGGCGTCTAAACTGCCGTTCTTCCATTGCTGAGGCTGCTGCTCAGAACAAAGACATAAAGAAAGTGAGAGAGACAGAGGGAGAAAGGGTTGTATAGAGAAAGACGCTTCTGCATCTTTAATAATTAGCAAAGAACTGCAGTGTTTAGCCTGGAAATTATGGTACATATGCTGTCCACTTGTTCAGGACCCCTGTATCGTGAGAACATAAAAACATTCATCATCCACAGATGTCCGCCAGGCCCAGGTGACTGAAAATTCAATGCACAGGCTTCTCACAATGGGTTCGAATGCTAATTGGGTGGCTTGGGGAGATTAGAGTAGCCCTGGAGCTATTCTCTATCTGCAAAAGTCTCACAGACAATAGGGAAGTCAACATTGTCTTTCTAAAGCTCTGCTTAACTGATGCTTATCAGAAAAATTAGGACAAGTAAATACATTAAAAAAATACTGCCAGTTCCTCTCTGTTTTCCTTTCCCAGTTGTGACCTAGCTGGTTAGTGCCTTTCCCTTTCCCTTCCTGCATGACTACCTATAAATAGGAAATAGAAGAAGGGAGGGGAGATTGAGAGCAGGTGGGAGAAGAGAAATTGTACATGAACTATATCAGGAAATGAGAATGGGTGCTGAGAAGCATATTTAGCCTAGTGAATACTTCAGAAATGGAAGTAGGTTTTCTCAGTGCACTGTCTAAAAAAAAAAAAAAAAAGGTGTTTATTTAAAGTTAAATGAGAATCAGGGCAGTTTCAGAGATGGGCTTGAAATCCATGAAAGTGAATTTTGCTCCTGTGTTAGCTTTTGTCTTGTGGGTCCTTAGAAAATCTTTGCTTCTACAAGTGTGAAACGGGTCAGATTTTCCTGATCCAAGCTCTGCAGTGGTCTCTGAGCTCTATGGATGTATTTTTCCTTCCACAGAACAAAGAGCTGCATCACTGGAGATCTGCTGCTGGTGTGGTGTGGTGCTGCAGACTTGGATTATTTCAAAAGATCGGTCAATTCTGACACATCTGCTCAAGTTTATTTCCTAATGCTAAATGCTTGTCTTTTACAACTGCACTTGTCAGGGTTGTGCAGACATGGTCAGCACGTGGGACACAATATACACCCTCAGCAAAGTCCTCTTTCTTTGTCAGGAATTTGATAGGCAGAGTCTACATTTCCATAAGTGGACGACCATGGTGGTGAATTGGGCTTGATGAATTTAATACTGATTTCACTGTGAGGGTACTGGTGTGTAATTATGAGATGGGTAAAGGTGTGCTGACTTTAGCCTTTTTTCATTCATCTTCAGCATGTGGTTAGGAAGAAGTCTGAGTGTGCTAAGTAATGCTGTGAATTACTACCTTGCTATCTTGTGTCTATGAGGAAACTTCCAGCACAATTGAATGTGGGATAGCTTGTTCTACTTACAAAGAGAAGCCTAAAGCACTTTTTGCTCATGCACCTTTGTCTTTCAGTGTGGGGCATACTAAAGAGTGAAATATATAGTGTATCTACTCAGTCATATAGGTTTTTTCTTTAGGGAGGCAAACCCTACACTTGTATGGGTTTCACCCCAGTTTCACCCAGGTTGAAACTTTGAATCTTAGCAAAGTTGTCTTGAAACGCTGATGAGGTTAGCTGAAAAGTCTGCCAGCATCAGCTAATCTTTTGTGGAATCTGGACCAGTTTCCAACAAGAAAAACAGAAAAAAACCCAAACTAGGTGAATTCCCCTTGCCTTCAGGCTTCATTATGAAAGATCTGCAGAGTTTGAGGAACTATGTATTTTATTATTCTCTCAAATCTGCCCTTTCTAAATCACCTTATTCTGATTTAACTGCAAAAGGCATTACTATTTTGGGTTCTTCCTATGTTAAAACTGAAGCAGTAAGCTAGGGACTTTCATAAGAGACCGTTCTGAAATGTCAACAGATGGCTTGCTAATCATGTTAAAAAAATACCCATTCCTTTTCTAAAATGGCATTTTTTTCAGTAAGTAAATCAGAAAGGAATGTTTATGATATAAAACATATTACTCACAACGTCTTTTAATTATCATACTTAATCATCAAGGTCAGGATGATAATTGTTTCTAAAAATTAACACCTCATTTTTCTGAGATGCTTACCAAAATATACGGTCAGAAATATGAATTACTAGTCTGGAACCCAGTTAGGAAAATGCATCTTCTGTTCACTAAACCAAATGTATACTTAAATACCATGAAGCCCTTTAAAACTAAATACCTATTTAAGGCACTGTCTAATTAGTCCACTCGCTGCCTAGTAAAAGCATACAGTACCATATGCCCTAGAATAGGGTGCCATGTGGGTGTTCAGCAATGACACATATTTGCAAGTACTTTATTATGAGATAACGCAGTGCCATTAATATATCTTAAACATGAATGTTTTTTTGTAACCTATTGGAGACAACTATGGTTGGCAGTTAACACAAACTACCATGATATCTTGGCAGCAACTGCACTCCATTTGTAGAGGGATGAGCAATTCATACAGACCACCACCTTATATCATTCATGCTACTCCACAGCAGCATTTTAAACATGTTCAGACTGTTCAAGCCATATCTTCTGCCTAGAGACGTGTTCTTGCTTGCTTGCTTTCCTTTTTCTTCTTGGTCCCAGACCAGTCCTGTTCTGGAGGTTGCTTTGAAGTGATAACAGCCTACATTATAAATACCAGGGTTCAATGCAATTATTTCTTTTCCTTAATGAAATCCTTTATTAGTATCTCCAAACAGCAAATAACATACTAAGGCTCTCAGATCTATTGTTTTTAAATCCAGGAGGAAAAATTATGACCATCTTGCTCTCTGGTCACCCAAATGTGGTTCTTTGGTCCTCTTAGTCAAATGCTTTAGTGTTAGGCAGTCCTGCAGGGAGCAGGGAGTTCAACCCCAATAAAAGTTTATTCTCATTGATTTGTGAATCATCATTAACTTGTCTTAATTTTTTTTTCAGATGCTTGCAGCCAATTCTGTGTGTTCTGATTAAATTTTGAATGCTCTGCTACCACCTATTCTCTAGACAATGTGCAACCTTACTGCAGATTCATTTGTGCACTGAGAGCCCACATTGAAAAGCAGTGCTCTATAATTTTTTTCCCACCATTTACAATATTTTCCTGTAGAATCTGTTCAATTAAGAAGATTCACTATCACAAATAAAACCAAGCCAGCATGCACATTTTTAGAGATAATCACACTGCACAGTATAAAGTGAAACAACATAAGAAAATGTCTTTATATGAAGCAGCTGCTTACAGGAAACACTATGTGTAATCTTTGGCCATATCAGAATTTCAACTCAAGTTAGATTCACTCAAGGAGTAAGTGTGTGGGAGAGAGAGATGACAGAGAGACACCCGATACTTCCAGTTCTCATTTGTCACAGGAGTGAATGTAATGTAAAACTTCTTCAGTTCCAGAAAATATTAATGAAGAAGTAAAGAGTAAGAACAGGGTTTTAAGGCCTGGTGCTCATATTGTTTTCAACAGAAAAGTTATATTCCAGAAAAAACACTAGAAGCCACAAATGTGCTAAAATACCATGTTTTTTGGTGAATAAATTATTGGTGAAAAGTCTGATGCTACACAGGCAGTGGAGTAAGAACTGCTCTGGAGAAAACTGATGTCAGTGAAAGCATTTGCATGTATTCCCATGGTTTTGTAATCCAGGTAAAATCACAGAGATATCACAGATTGAATCTTAATTCAGATTTCACATTTACTATCTCTGACTATGGACTTCAGTGAAGTGATTCTATTTTTTTATATATATGTATGTGGGAGCAATATATATGTATGATGGAGCAATCACAACAGGGAAAATGTTTCCAGCTGAGGAAGATGGATGTCTCCAGGAGCAGGAAGTGTTGCCAGTTTCTTGCCAGTTGGTCTTATTGTCACAAATAACAGTGCAGACCAAACTCTGATTGTGACATTTGCTTCCAGATTTTTTTTTCCTGCAGCTCTTGGAAGAATGTCACTGAAGACACAAACCTGTGGGGCTTGTTTCTAAAATGGAAACAGCAAAACTGGGTGATGGAAATACCTTACTGCTTTTAGTCATGCTAGCTTTTATCCTGTTGGGTATTGTACAGGCACTATTATTTAGCATATACAAAAATAAACACCCAGTGACAGCAGCTTACTTGATAAGGCAGTTTAGAACACTGGATTTTATTCCAGGCTCTTTTGTCAACACACTACTGTGGACTAAACCACTTATTTTTATTTGACCCCAATAACAGTCTATAAGATAAAATGTCCCATAAGAAAGTTCTGTCTTTCACAAAATACGGGAATAGCACCTCTCATACCAGAGTTGTGATTTCAGTCATGGTCTCTGTGTGCTCTGCTGACTGAAAACTAATTAATAGTATCGAGCTTGATATTTTCACATAGTTTAAAGGTTAGAAACTTTTTTACCCTAAATACACAGTTGAGCATTTTGAGTAATTTTTTAAAACAAGTTCAGCAGTAATCCTCAAGCTTTTCTCTTCCTATTTCTTAAAAAAAGATTTTAAAACTTATGTAGAAAATTATAACTTGATCTTAAATATATTCCATTGTGACAGGAGGACAGATATCAGTGTCTTTTTTTTATGTGAGTTATTGAAGTTTGACATCCTTTGAGGAATATTTTTCATAACCCACTGTTTGCTACCCTGTCTATCCAATTATTTAGAACAAGCAATCTGTCATTTTATTGTTTCCTTCCAATTATATAACTTTGGTGACAGTCATGGCAGAGTATCCTCTGCAAGTAAAATCAAATCTCACTGTGGATTCCAATTCCAAGGGCTGCAGAGTGTTTGTACGTGTGTGCATGTGTGTGCATTGTGTGGAAATGGAGTGGAGGTGGAAATATTAAGATAACAGTTGGTGAGTGTCGTTTAAAAAATAACTGCTTGTACACACTAAAGAAGGTCCAAAAGGGAAACAAAATGTATTTTTCTCATTCCCAGTTCTCAAAAACAGAATAGTTATAACCTGTACAGTTAGTGGATGCTCTACTGCAAACAGTGATGACCACACTCTCTCTCACAGAATTATACAGCAGTTCATGTATTTAACCTAAAAAATGCTATGAAAAGAAAATATTTAGTTTTCAGGGTGACCATTCTGTCTATCTGTCCATCTGGGATATTAGTCTGTCAGTAAAGCCATAAAAAGGGCCAGTCCCTTGGAGCTTGTATTAGATCAGGCATTTTAAAAAGTGAGGGGCAAACAGGGGCTCCTCAATTGGAGCATGTTGCTCCCTTCAACTTCAAAAGCAGTTGCACAAGGTGCCAGGGACGAAGCTCACTCTATCATTTTCATTTAGTGACTGATAGAGTCAGACTGGAAATTTTGAGACTTGTGCACTAAATCTGAAACTAGAAGCAAGCCGCTAGGTTGTGCCGTCTTTGTTGGCGGCAGAGGGAAGGCAAAAGCATTCAAGTGGCAGTTGGGTCCAACACCAGTTAGCTAGTCAGAAAGTAGAGAACAGCAGTGAAGCTGAGAAGAAACAGCATGCAAACAGCTGCAGTGTGAGATAGAATAAGTGAGTGTCAGTGGTGTTAGATGGTAGAGCTGTATGAACACTTTCACACTCAAAGCAAAATTGTCAAGTTATCGTGTCCAATTGGGCATGGATTTCTTATTATATCACTGTGGTGCCACAAGCTGTACTGGTTGCAGAGTTACAGAACCCTTAATTTAAAGAAAAAGGGGAGAAAAAAAGGAAATTAATAAAATTGTCGGTTTTATTTGAGATGTTTGAAAAAAAAAAATTGCACTCTATTTTAAACCTATTTTGAACAAAATTATGTAAGCATATGCTTATGCCATAGTGAAGTCATGATAAAGTGCTTTGTTGATTTTGGGCTTGTTTCAAACATTTAAGCTGAAGTTGCTTTCATATAGTATTTTTATTTCTTTTTCTTTTGCTTCTGTCTGAACATTCAATGTGTTTCAGAGTCAGCACTTATAATTTGTGAAGATGTTGAGGTTTTGGAGGGCACTTCAGCAGGAGCTGATAGAATAATCAGAGAAAGTTTTAATGACTACAGGCCCTCTGAGGGAGCTGACCTTTTTCAACTTCACAGGGATTTTTCAGATCATTATGCAAACTTTATTAAGAATAAAAACCTTTTATTGATGATTTGGAGTTGATTTCCCTAATCTGAGAGTATACTGTACCAGTATTTCTGCTAGATGTTGCTCTTGTTTGGCTTGTGTACATCAGACACTTTCTAACAGAGTGAGAAAACTTATAAACTGTTTACAATTTCACTTATACCATATTTCAAGAAGATTTTGATGTAGCTTTAAAAGTGGTTCAGTCCTCCAGTGTAAGTATTTCAACATATTCAGTGCCCTCCTCCCCGCCCCTTTTATTCTTGCAGCTATTTGAGATGTCCAGCTGGGGTCTAAATATTAGAATGTTGTTGTCCTGATGTGTAAATGAGAGGTCTTTATATATGAAAAAATGTAGTGTACCATTAACATGGACAAGTAGGTCAACATGCCCATAACTTGTTAGATATTTGTGTCATTTTACAAAATAATTGAAGCTAGAAAACAAATCATAGCTGTCAAACCTAATATGGTTTGGGGCAGAATCATGGTCCAGGAGACCCCTGAACCATGATTCTGCCCCAGACCACCAAACATTACTTTGAATGAGATGTGAGGAACAAAAAAGCTAGAAAATTTTGAGAACATAACATTTAAAAAAACCACCAAGAAGGGATTGATAATTGCAGTCACCTGTAAGAGGTACCAGCAGGAGAAGCACAGTGGGTATTACTATGCAATGATCCTGTCATGAAGTCTAGTGTTTTCCCAAATTTCCAGGTGTTCTGCTATTGCTCCTCCTTGCTCTTCCAGATTCTTATGCTGAAATAGAGCCCTGCATCACTAATTCTCAAGAATAAAAAGAGCTGAGACTCTTTCTAAACCCAGTCTAAGTGCCTTGAAGCCAGTGTAGTTATGAGTTTGATTTTTGCTGGCTATTTCTTAACTTTTTTGTTTTGTTTTGTTTTGGTTTATTTGTTTTGAATTTTTTTTTTGTTTGGTTGGTTGGTTGGTTTTTTGTGGGTTAATTTTTGTTTTTCGTTTGTTTGTTTTGTTTGTTTGTTTTCTTTGTTTGGGTTTTTTGTTTGGTTGGTTTTGGACTGATCCTTCTGCTTTTGAGCATGGTAGTAGGTATGAAAACAAACTTATGACCTATGTGATAATGGCACTAATTTCTATCTAATCCAACCTACAAGTCAGAGTCAGGGCTGTTACAGAAGACCTTAACACTGGCTACATTGAACTTGGGCCAGGGATCACTAGACAACAGGACATTTCTCATATCTCCTATATACCCAAATCAAAACAAAATGCAAGTCTCACTCTAGTTAAAAGAACTTTGACTGGAAATTCTCCATACAGCATGGATTTGCATGCTGGATGTAAATTTTCTAGGATGCTTTTCCAGAAATCTGCATTTAGATAGAAGTATTTTACAATGTCTAAGCCCTAAGATTTTATATGTATTTGATCTTTATTTTCCATTTTCATTTCTCTGTATGTGCTGCAAATACATAAAAAAGAAGAAAAAAGTGGGGTTTATTTGACTGTTTTGGATACAAAGAATCCAGAACAAATTCCAGTATATTAAAAAAACTGGACAAAAAATCCTTCTTTAAATCTGAGCCCATATGAACGAAATATTTGAGATCCTTCAGCCAAATAGTTTGCAAGGTTTCTTGAGGACCCAATTCACTAAACCTTAAACAATCTAAACTTGGCTTTTTCCTTCATCCACAAGAGAAATAAAACCAAAAAACAATCGCAAAACAGAATAGCTTGGGAGATGCTTAGCTAATGCACTTGTCTTTTATATTCAAACTCCTACTATTTGTTTCTTACACTTTTACACACATTTGGAAAGCTACCTACCCCTCTGTAGCAACACATTTTTTAATGCAGCAACACATTTTTTAATTCAGAAAAAAAAAAAATTAACCTTGGCAGATTTTTTAAGGTACTAACTCTATTCCCTTGCAATTAGGTTTTCCATGATATTATAAATATTTATCTTGCATTTTTATTCCAGGCCATTCTTCTTCTCCAGACACTGTATGTCTCTTTATCCTGCTCCACACAAATTTCCTGTTGCCAGAGAAGCCTCAGAATTTATTTTTAATTCTGGAACTCCTTCTGTCCTCTTCCGTCTTTAGCCATCAATCTTTGGAGGTGCTGTGGTACGACAATGATTTTAAACCCAGTGAGTGGCACCACTGATTCACATCACAGCTTGTATCTCTGCACAGAGCAATCAATAGGAGTGCATCAGCTATGGGGGCAGACACAGGCCTCCTCTGTAGTGCCACAAACAAGGAACAAAATTCAGCATGCCTTTTTCAGAGAGAAAAGCCATGGGCTGTCTGTAAAACCAGTAGGTTAGGTCTAGACTAGCAGCCATGTTCCCTGACCTCTACACAAAGGGAACGCTCCCAGAGACTTGTACCACTTCCTTGCAGAGCAAAAGATAAGTTTTCCATAACAGAAGCAGATATACTATAGGTTCCCTCAGGGAAAACAAATCAACCTATTGAGTGGTTTCGTAGGTCAAAAAAATATGGACCCTTTATTTCAAAACTATTTGTACATTTCTTCTTGGAAATAAATATTCCCCTCCTGTCTTATATTCATGACTTCATAGAACAATCCTTGGATGTCTCTGAGCATATTAGAACTATCTGACCACTCAAACAACATTGTTTTCATGTTAAAGGTGAGGGCTCAGAGTGAGAAGTTGAGTATAGAGATCTGTTCTCTTTTGCCACAATCTCTATCTCCAACCTCAGTCACTGACAGCAGTTTTGCAATGAAAGCTGAACAAGATAATTTATTCATTATAAAGCACTGTAAATCTGTACTGAATATATTCCTGGAAAGTCTAAGGCTAGTTAAGCATACATATTCCTCTGTGTGTGGCAAGTGAAAACATTTTTAATAGCATTAGGGGCTCTAACCTAGAAGGTGCTAAGTATTTTTAGCAACATGTTTTGAGCCCTTCAGTATGAGGATGATTGACAGCTCTTAGTATCAGGCCCTCATTTTTCACCTAATAAATGAAATAATACAATAGTTTAATTTGAAGTGACTTTGCCATAAACTTATTTCTCATTCATTATCGGTTGGATATCAGTAGGATTAAATGTTCCCACTATAGAGAGAAATTCCCCCAAATCTAAGCTTTTAAATGCCCCTTCAAACAATGATCAGATGTGGAAAGTTGAGATCTGTTTTTGGTGTGTGGCAGACTGGCAGCAACTGGACCTGGGCTTAGAATTTCTGCCTTCACTAACAGAATTTTGTTAGTAAGTCTGCCAAAACCAGGAAATTGCTGGCAGCTTTGGTGGAAAGTGGAGAATTCAGTGGGTTTTTGTCATCCCAAAAGGTTTGCACTTATGAAGCGGTCTCTTGTATAATAAAGCCCATTTTCTGATGTAAGAGATTTCAACAGCTTGTCAATGTTCCACAAGAAGCAGGAGAAATTTTTCAGTTGCTGCTGTATGTAGAGGTGACAAAGAGGCTGAAATGCCATGCTTTGTGTTCCCTTGTTTGTTTGGTGTACCAAGGCTATGTAAGCAGAGTGAGAATGTAATTTAATTTGAGGTCAGCCACAGATGCTACAGAGGCCTCATAGAATGAACAAATGAATAATAAACAAAATTAAATGTATCAATGACTATCTTTATAGTCTGCTTGTTTGTTTGGCACAGTGTATTGTGGGAAGTGCTATAAATTATAGTTTGGTAAGTCAGGTTCTTTGCATATAATTTTGTTTGATGAACAAGAGATGAACCTAAGGATAAGAAGGTTTAGAATTAGTATCAGAAAGTGGGTTTTTTTAGTAGAAAAGTCTGTTCATTTCCCAAATGAGAAGACAGAAATCTGGTTGCTTGGTGCAAGTTAAACTTGAAGTGGACAAAACACTCTAATGTATAGATAGAACTGGGACATTCTGTGCTCTTGAATCTTTTCCAGCTCTACTTGCCATAGGTTATCATTTATGAGTACTAGCAACTCATGTTTGGGAGGGTAGAATTTTACCTGACAGTTGTATGCAAACATTTTCAAAAAACCCACTGAACTATTTTGCTAAGAATTATACTGGTGTGTCCTAGAAAAAGAGAAACCTATCAAAGAATCCAGGTTATGAGACATTATTTATTTTTCATTTGGAACTAGTGTCAAATGGCTCACTAAAGTTTCTGAAGAGTTCTGTGGGCTGCTGTGCCTCCTGTACATAAATATTATCAGACAAAACTCATGTGTATAAACATTCCCAGACTTGGACTCATTGCCAATTCAAATCCTTTTATATTGCTCTTTTCCTTATGTAGATCTAATATTCCCACTGCATTTCAGCAAAACAGCAATTTCTATTTATAGTTTCTCTAGTCTATATTTGTTATAATGAATATGGATAATATATGCTCACAGAAGTTATTAATACTACTGCTATTACATACACAGCAATTGCATAGTCCTGTTCTCTCAGGCATTCAGATGGAAAGAATAGGAGAAAAATGTTTATATTTCTCTACTTCATGAAAATATAACAGCAGCAGGACACCCAAAGTGATGATGCCTGGATTGCTATGAATTGTATGTAGAAAATCTTTTTTTTTTTTTTTTTTCCCCCACTGGAACACGCTGTGTATCACTAGTGTTCCCAACATGTATCAGGGACTTCTTGAACATTTCATGTTACACCTATGAATGAATATTGACTAACAGCACTATATCAACATTGTCAAACTCCAATCCAAATATTTGACAACATCAAAAGGAAGATAGAATGCATTTGCTCTGATGGAGTTTGGACATGAGGGATGATGTGTAGAAAGAAAGAGTGGAAGAAAATAAGCCCTTAATATCAAAAGACTAATATTCAATGTTCTTAAAATATCCAACATGAACTATTAGTGAAGTTGATTTAAGCAAAGCTGAAATGTTCAGCATAGCACATTCCTAATGCCTCTGTTTAACTGAACCAGTTTGTGATATTGTTGAGCTACTGTATGCAAAGAACAAATAAGGCTATTTGTTTTGGGTTTTTTTCCTTTTTTTCTTTTTTTTTTTTTTT
>VZRH01006015.1:263518-349346 GCA_013397555.1 Urocynchramus pylzowi
TTTTTTTTTTTTTTTTTTTAAATTCTCCTGAAAGAGTTGCAGTAAGCTGAGCTGGATGGTCTTTCTTAATGTAAGTCACTGATTAATAAAATGTGTTATAATAGGTGTGACATACACTTTAAGACTTTCAAAGCTATGTAGTCTCCCATTAATTCAAGTGCAAATTGGAATATGGTTACATTCTGTTGAAATAAAGTGACTGAGACTTCAAGGGTCCCATTTCACTTACATTTATGAAGTTTGTGATAATTCACCACAGCAGCAAAAACTGGCAAGAACAGAGAGATTCAATTTGGTCTCTCTCTCTCTCTCCCCCGTTTCCTAATGCTTAATAAATTTTCCAGAAGAGAGATACACACACTGTCTTCTCAGGACTGTTAGTTTAAGAAATGTACTGTTTGCTTTTTTCTTTTATAAATTAATTACGGTTGAACTTTCTCTTAAATCCAGAGAAAATATTTCTGTTTGTAAAAAGGTTTTTCATACATTATGGCCTAATCCCGTGTGATTTAACTGTGGTCATGATCTTTTTCTCACACTGTGGAAAACATGATTTCACTACAAAACCTTTTTTTTCCCCTGATATACAGTGTCTTTCTGGAATGATACAAGTTGTTTTTCTTGGAAAGATAATACTTATGTGGGGAGAATCATGAAGAAGAGTTCATCTTAGTCCTATTCAGCCCAGGAGCCTTTTAATCCACCCATTCTTGGTAATGGGTTTGTGCCACTTGTGGGTTTTTTGTCTGTAGTTGTATACCTTTTCCTCATACTTTTCTGAGTGCAATCCAATGCACTAATTTCTGAAATTGGCCCACTGAGACGATTTATTTCATTATGTCTGTCCTGCACACAATATTAATTCAGAAGTTTCAGGAAAGGTTATCAACATACCTCAGGAAAAAAAAAAAAAAAAAAAAAAAAATGAGCAAGAGAAGGGGTTTCCTCAAGCAGTTATTTGAATATGCATGTTAAGAACATCATGAGGTCCTGGGACAGACTGAGATTTCAAAGAGCAGAAGAGTGCTTACTGAGAGTGTTCACGAGGTAGCTGCTATTTATAGAGTGGTTGTCTCACAAACAAGAAAGAAAAAGATTTAGGAGGAGAAATGGGCACAAATCACTGACCAGCTGTGGCTGTCACATATTTACTTGAAATCAGAAAGCAAGGTAAATCCATCCATATTTTAGAGGTAATATTTGTGCCTAAAATGAGTGAAAGTGTTAAAAATTGTGTGAGACAGACCTTCCTTAATCTTCTACATTTAATTTAATATGTTGATCTCATTACACTGTACCTGTCATACCTGGTATCCATAGATCGGGGAAGTAAAGAATAGTCAAAGCGTCCAATAAAAAACGGCCTTTAAGTCCTATTTTGCTTCTTATTAATGCCCTTGCTTAAAGTACTTGCTTAACACTTTCCAGGGGGGATCTGAGACACTGCACAGATTCCCAGAGTGCTGGTGAAATAGCAGGTGATACTTTGCCCATCTCTTCCTTGAGAAAGCAAAGGAAGTTGCATGTTTTTTTTAACAGAAGTTTTGTGAAATGAACCCTGGAGAATGCCACTGCAAATAAATTGCCTTACAATTTTGGTCAAAGTTTGGGATATTGAAAAAGTTCTCAGATTTTTAGAAAACAAAATATTTTAACCTATTACAATTGATAAAATTCATGGACAAACTGTGAGTCTGGGAGCAGCACTCCAGGCTCCTGTTCTTTCTCCAACAGATGTGTAATGCTGCCTTTATATCAAATGTGTGAGTGCAATGAGGAGAGCAAGGTGATCCTGCTGGGCTATATCATACTGCTTTGCAGCTTGTATGGAAGGCACAACAGAGGCAGAGGTTATGCCACTGTTAGAGAAATCTGTTTTCAAAAAGGGCTGTGTTTCATAATGAGACAGTAAACTGGAACAGAGAAAAATGTCCATGCCTCCTTCATTTAGTAGGAAATACTTTGAGCAGCCTGCAAGCAATTATTTTATTTGGTGGGTAGATATGTAATTGCACTGTATAGTTTTTAAACATGAAGGCGAAATAGCCCCACATGAAAAGGAAAAAGTCCTTTTTACTGGTTATGAAAATAAACTGTAAAGCACCCAGCAGTGAAAGGGTCAAAATGGTTGTATTAACTGAACTCTCTTGAGGACATATGTTGTTTACAGTATACGTTTAAAATAATATTCCTGGCTAGTCAGGCTTTCCCCCAGGATAATGCAATTACAACAGTAACAGAGGATTAATTAAAGACTCTCCCATAGGTGTTGCTAGAGATCTTGAATCAACCAAAGGGGGATACATTACCAACTCAGCACAGAGGTGAACAGACCAGAGCTGTTCAAAATAATTAGTTAGGCACAAGGGCAGGGTTGAGCTTTTTGCCTCATTTATCTGATTTTGATTAATACTGTAATTTCTTTTTTTTATGCAGAAGAGGCACATTGGTTCCCATTTGTGTATGAGAAATGAGTAAGGAAGATCAAGCTTCTGAATAAGGAAATCAATAGCAAATGAATTTATTCTGGTCCAGTGTCAAGTAGGATATAATTTTCTTTTCTTTTTTTCTTTGACACCTGGTTTAAATGCTTGGCACCAAGGGGTAATTTTTCTGCCATGAAGGGAACAACAGTCCTGTTCATGCACATTGCAGGGAGTGATGCAGTTGCATGACAAGCAACAACAATGACATGAGAGAGTGTTAGAGCTTGAGGCTCACTTCCCCTTTTTCTTTTTTTTTTCCCTTCATAATCATCTATGCATGTACTTACAAAGTATATGAAGATAGAAGCTGAGTTATAGTACTTAATCTGGCAAGGCCACTAATTTGGAATTATGAAGTAAAGTTGGAAAAAGTGAATATAGTCCCTCTCTCCAAAGACCTTTTAAGACAGAAAAAAATACAGTAATCCACAATGTATTATTTTTGAAAAAACAGTTATTTTTAGTTCATTTCTGTCTAGAAGTTCCTGTTCTGGATGAACATTGAATGGAAAAGAAAAGATACTGATCAAAATTTAGATGAAGTGTACAGAAATCTGTGTTAGAAATGAATGAACACCTCTCTCCAAGGAGGGACTGGGGAGATCGGGGCTGGATCCTTTATGCGTCATAATTTGTCAGCAGACCTACTTTGGGCTGTAAAGCCAATATTAAAATTCCTTGGGCTGTTCTGGACAAATATGCCCTGAGATGTGTCAAGGTATTCTCCCATTCTGATGTTATGTATTTGTCACATTTTTCCCATACAAAATCTGTAAAACAATCTAAAAATAAAATAATTAAATAAATCACAGATTAATTTATTTAGAACCTACATGGAAAAAAAAATCTCATTAGAAAGTGATGACTTCTTTATAGTGAATGTTTTGTTCTCAAATCTAGAGGTCAGATTCTCATATGGGGCATATTATACCTATCTAAGAATCTGATCCATTTTAAATATGTGGGAAATCTTTTTTGCCTGGCTAGGCTCATTTTATCATAAGCAAGTACTTGTCTGAAAGGAGGTAGAGTAAGATGAAATGAAAATTCATTTATGAAATGTAAGTATTTGCTGTTTACAAAGTTTTCTTTCAGATAATATCAATATGAAGATTAGAATAATAGAATATATTTCACTTATTTAGTCATAAATATGGAGGAAACTATGATGTTCCAATTTTTCTTAATGGGTGGGGACACTGAGCCTTTTAGCTTCTGAAGTAACATGACAGATGGAACAGAATTCCAAAATGATATAAGGATATTTTTCAAATTTAACTCAAAGTGGCAGAAGAATTGTAACCTAGAGGAGAAGTTAGGTTTATTTGTGAAGGAAGTCTGAGGAAAGGGTTGCCTAATTCACTGCATCATAAACGTCCTCTTTATTGATACCAAGGCAGGTTTAGTAAAGAGTATTCAAGAGAATACTGCAAGGAGAAAATAAAGGAATTGCCATGAAAAATATTAACATCTACTCTACCCATAATTTTCAAAGGCAACACGACCCTGGTGGATTTTTATGTGCCATCATGTTTCACAATTCCCCCTTGATAAAAGAGACACAATTCACTGATAATCAGGAATCATGTGTGTTCAGATAATCACACTTTTTTACTGATCTAAGAAAGTACAGTATCCTGTAAGAACACAGTTGTGTCCCCCTGATGGAGTGGGGGCTTGTTCACATTTCTGTACATTCGTGAATGGGAAATTTGCCTGCCTATGGCATCCGTGCCTTGGTTTCAGATCTTGTCTTTGTGTTGCACATTTGCACACATCTACCAGTGCCTCCAGGACTGATTGCACTGCTCAACCTGCAAGCAGTGTGCAGGGCAAGTTTTACCTGCCTGATAATATTGGAAGCTGTGTGTTGTGGAGAGGTTTGTAGATCACGTATGATCACAACCTTACTTCTCCAGAAGACGAACATGAAGCTGTGTATGTGGAACTTGTTTTGATAAAGGTAGGACAGTGCAGGCAGGTTAAATGTTTTCTTTTTTGCAATCTTTTGCATTTCTGTTTGTTTCATAGGCACGTGGGTTCTCATGTTCTTGCCTACTGGAGGTCCCTTTGGCAGCTGTCACTAGATGGTGCTAGCTGTATAAAAGAGGTGTCCCCCTCTTTTCCTTCTCCAATTCATACCTTGCTCTCTCAAGGACCCTGAGTGATTTGGCTACAGAGCCAAAGAGATGTATTTCCACTGAGTCCTGGAAATCCAGAGTAGTTGCTTTCTCCCTAGCAGCTAATAGGTCAATAGGGATTAATTAGGGAATTGCCAGAGGTTTGGACTTACCTTGCATGTGGGTTTCTTATGAACACAAAGGAGATTTGTTGTTCTGCCAGCATTTTCAAAGGAGCTTAAGATAAGTAGAGGACCACTAGTTTTATTTTGGTATTGTCTCATCTTTGCCCAGAATAAGGTTTGTCCTTGATCAAGTCTTCTAGAAACTAAACTTATTTCTCAAAAAAATACAGGGATCTCCTGTAATTCAAAAAACAGTCTGGCAGAGGACTGGGAGGACCTGAGAGTAACTGGCTCTTGGAGAGGTGGAAAGGGGAGCACCGCATCTCAGAGAAATGAGCTTTGCCCATATATTTTGCAGGTATTATAGGCTATTTGAACAGTCCCTTTGAATCCTAGCAAATATAGAAACAGACCCTAAAAAATTATCTTTTACTCAGAAAGTGTTTGGAGTAGGCCCTGGATTAAGCATGGTGGAAAGTATATGAAGGATGGAAGGACTAGATAGACAACAGTGTAAATTGAGTTTTCCCTCCTGTAGGTTTTCCTCACTATTTTTAATGGTATCTGGCTGAAAGACAAAACCTTCCTGAGACCAAGCCTTCATGTCCTTGGCCTCAGGAAGAGCTTAGCTAAAGAAGGCACCAGTCAAAGACATCAGGTTTTTCACCCTTAGCAATAAAAGCCTTTTCCTTCTTGTAAAAGCAGGGCACATTGCACTCAAATGGGGAGAGATGCTAAGTGCAGTGACAATTGTTTCCCAGGGAGAATGTTTCGGCAGGAAGCCAGTATTTAATCACATAGCCACATCACATCATTACAGAGCGTCACTCAGTGCAACCACTTGATGCAGTGCACCGCACCTCCGCAGCATAATGCTGGCTCCCTGCCAGCAATTTAGAGAAAACAGCTATCAGCTTTTATAATTGCTTTCCTTGATGAAACAACCCAGCAAAATGGCAGGGCTGGAATGGGGGACGAAAGGGACAGTTATGAGACCGCAAAGTTCCCAGACGTCCAAGTGGCACCTGTTAGCCACCAATTAATTTACTGGCCAACTGCAAAAGGCCACCACAATTGGTACTAATTGTCAGCCTTGCTGGCAGTTTTCTCACAGAAAGCAAGGAGTAAACCTACAAAGATAGATCAGCTTGCTTCACCTCAAAAATGATGCTGGCATTGGTCAATATTTGACCATTCTAATGCATCCTGTAGCTGAGCTGGCTGCTTATCATGTAGGCCATGTATGCATGTTTATTTTACATTATCACTGAAAAACATTATTGGCCATACATGGAAAGTAAAAACCCACTAGAATGATTATGACAATGTGTGCTCTCCTACATGCTATCTGCATCATTTTGCTCATGAACCAGCCATGTCACCTCTCCCCAAAACAGGTTACAGGTATCCTGGACTGCATTAGACAAAGTATTTCCAAAGAAGGGTGAACCTTCTCCTCTACTCAGCACTGGTGAGGCCACTCCTGGAGCACTGTGTCCAGTTCTGGGCTGCCCAATAGCAGAAAAAATATCTCCAGAAAAAGAGATACATGGAGCCATTGCAGAAAGTCCAATAAGTGGCATGAAGATGGTTAAGGGACTGGAGCATTTCTCATAAAGAAACACTGAGAGAGCTGGAACTGTCCAGCCTGCAGAAGAGAGGGCTCAAGGGGATATTATCAATGTCTACAGATATCTGAAGAGAGTGTGTAAAGAAGATGGAGTCAGGCTCTTATTAGTGGTTTCCAGTGACAGGAACAGAGACAATGGGCAAACTTAAAGACAGGAGTTTCTGTCTGAACATCAGGATATGGGGTTTTTTGCACAGTGAGAGTGACCAATCACTGGCATAAGTTGTACAGAGAACTTGTGGAATTTCCACCCTTGGAGACATTGGAAAACTGTCTGGACATAGTCCTGGGCAACTGGCTCTAGCTGGCCCTATTTCAGCAGGAAGGGTGACCTCCAGAGGTCCTTTCCAACCTCAAATGTTCTGTTATACTGTACTTCTGTGACACTTGTTGCAATAATTACAGGTGTGAAAAAATTACCTTGACTGAAATAGGTAATTAATCCAGTTTTAAAGGCACAATACCCTTTCTTGGTATTTGGTCTGGCCAAATCCTGAGCACACGCAGTTAACTCTATAAGAACACATATTTATTCAGGCTGAAGTCTGAACATTTGTCTGTTAGCATTACTCTTCTCTCTATATGTCTTCACTCTCATGACCAGTAACATGACTTGAGAAAATAACATGAACAGTGCTCTCAGGCACACTGTGTGATTCTTGGGGTGTCCTGTGTAGAGTCAGGAGCTGGGCTCAATCGTCCTTATGGGTCCCTTCCAACTCAGCACATTCTATGATTCTGTAACAGTGGTGAGTACATGATACATAGGAAGTGAAAAAGGACAGGGTTTATACAAAGGAACACTCCCAAGGTATTCCTGCCCAGCTTCTTGCTGACATAATCTGAGGAATTTAATGAGCCTGGACTTTCATCTACCACACTGGGCTTAATAGACACCAATGGTCCTATCTTCCATAAATTTATCTAATCCATTCTTAACTGTCTTTTTACTTTTAGCTATCTTTACCTGACATGACAATGAGTTTCATAATTTAATTTTTTTGCTGTATGGAAAAAAACTTTTTTTTTTTTTGAGCATTTTAAGCCTGCAGGCTTAGAGTTTCCTCTGTTCATTGTAGCATTTTCATTCAAATCAAGAGGAAGGAAAATGACTCAGTGCCACATGGTTTTGGATCATTCTGTGTTTTAATTACCTGCATATAGTGTCACTGCCATCAGCCTTGGTGTCAGCAGAGATAACACTGTACTAGACACCCAGTGGGCCTAAGACTGTACCCCACTGTCCTTATCCTAAGCAATGTGCACACATGGATCAGATTCTCCAACCCCACCTCTTCCCCCAAAGCTTGCAGTCCAAATATAAGACACAGTAAAAGAGACTGATAGGAGGAAGTGTGGAAAACAACAGCCCAGTGTGAGTCAGCATGACTGACAGTATGCCCACCTATTTTTCCTGGATGTTGCTGGTTGTTTCAGGACAAGCCCAGAACCGTGAATGCAAATCCTCTGTGGTAAAATAATTTCCGCCCACCTTTCAATATTCCTCTCTAGAGAAAAAAAGTAAAAAAAATTTCACCTTGCATTCCTGAAGTATTGCCTCTGGGCTCACACTTCTCTGTTGCCAGGTTTGGAAGGAATTAGCAGTTCCACTGCTGTTGTGGCCAAAGAGGAATAATAGCATAATCCTAAGGAATTTTGATTAGGATTCAAGCAAGCATCCACATGACCAAGAAGATGTGCCCCACTTCCTTCTGCTCTCTAAAGGATGACATATTAATTTGAAAAGTGGATACATGCACAACAGAGTTTGAGCCAGACATAAAATAGATCATCTCCTTTGCCAATGCAATAAAATGACCTCTCTCAAGTCTGGACACTCACAACCACATCCTGTTTTAGATTACATAAGCAATTTGTAAAAATGGGCATGAGCATCTAGAACTAAGATTTTTCCAGACTTCTGTTTATTGGCATATATTAATTGGGTTTTGGTTCAGTCCTGCTTTAATATATAACTTTTAGTTTTGTAGCACAGTGAATTGCACATACTGAATATGTCTAAAAGAATAATATAGGCAAAAAACTTTAGACAGCTCAATATCTTTTTTGTTCCTTTTCTTCCAAGTGTAAAATTGCAATTGCCTGCAGACAGAAGCAGTCTTGACAAAGGAATGTATATGTCCTAATGTTAGTCTTGATTAAAACAAAGCTTGCAATATTGTTTTATGACTGTATTTGTATAACATATGACTTTGCATAGGAGACAGCCCTAACCATTACCTGTTTATCTATTTAAAGCAGGGTAGTCTGTTATTCATTGCACTCAAACAATACATGAATACATGGGCATATTTATTGTTAAGGTCAATACAATGATAGGATTTGATCCCCTTTTCTTTGTTGCTTAGAAAAGAAAATAAAATTCTTATGAAGTCTGTGCTGTTTTTTCTTTGCACCTGACTCTAGTAGGCTATGCTTTAAGTACATATTCTCTCGTGGGCAAGGCCATCAAATACATAAATTACATTAGGGCAGGGAAGACAGTATCAAGGTCTGATTCTATACAGATCTCAACATGATTCTCAATTTGTAAAGCTAATCAACCACTTTTCTTAGATATCTTTACCACAGAAATGCTTGTCTAACCAGCAGCTTTCAAATGTAATTAGCCAATGTGCCCTTTCAGCTACTATTCTGTGATAACCTGTGAGATGGTTTTGGTGTCTTTAGAAACGTTTATATAATATAGACATTCTGTTCCAGGTTTATAGGCTATTTCCTAGGAAAACACCTGAGAATCATTCTAAATTGAATGTTTTAATTTATGTAAATGTTTAGTTTTTAACATCAATGTGGATAATTGTAAGTTATGTGTATGTGTCTTCCTGAGACAGTCTGATGCTTTCATGTTTTGTATGGCCTTTTTGAAGCAATGTATGCTGAGAACCCTATGCTACCACTTAAAACAAAATTTATATGTCCATTGGATAAATGTAATACTATGAAATTATCACAAAAGTCCAGCTGGTTTGATTCTCTTTTCTAACAGTTTGAAAATATCATCTCTTGATTTGATCAGCCTCTGAAAGGCCCTGCTAGACTGCATCTCAGTCCATGCCTCAGTAGTCCTTCTTTCCTAAATTGTAAGACTGCACAACTTCCCCCTAACATTAATGGAAATCTGAGCATTTGCCACCTGGCAGTGAGTGCAAACCACCACTATTGAATTAGATGGGATTAAAATATGTATCAGTCCTTATATTTCTGGAAAATTCTGACATGGTGTGCTGGCATCCTGATTCCACAGTTAGTGATAATGGGATGAGGGAAGAGAATGACCTCACTAGAAGTAATTGCCTGTAGGAATCCTTTAGTAACTTCTTGTGTGGATGTACATGGAAAAACCTTATTGCCATCAGGATGAAGAATTTGTGCCAATATACTTAGGGAGGCCGGAGTTACAGATTTTTCGGGGAAATCTGAAGTAATTTGATTCAATAAAATGTATTTGGCTGACCCAAACAGTCTTTATGCATATTCTTTATTGCCTGCCATAAATATATGTCTTCCATTCTGCCCCAGGGGAACTGTGAGTTAGCAAGAAACTGAAGCTTTCTGTCTGAAAAGGCTCTGTCTCTTACCAGCAGGTGCTGTTGATGTGCTAAGCAGAGATAACAAACCTGGGAATGTAATGAAATCCCATTCCAGTGCCTGCTGTCTCTACCACAGTCTCCTCCATCTTCCCTATTTTTTTGTTATCATCAAGAAGGGCAGTGATATCAATCTTGAGAAGACAACCTTACGTATCTGCCCTATAGTTACTTGGGATTTGGCTGAAAGTGGCCAGCAGACAGAAGGCACACATGAGGCCATGAGTCTGGTTCAACCTCGTTTGAGTTTCTCTGTTCTCGTTATTAGTCTTTGTAATTATTGTTAGTTTCACTTAATGTTTTCCATCTGTATTCCTTTAGCACTTGCTTCTAAATTATTGCATTGTACTTACCACTAATAGATATCAGGTGGACCTTCATCCTTTGCATCAGTTCATATAATCCCTTCTGTAGCTGCGACTTGGCTCTTTGTTGAGTTGTACTGATGTCAATTAAAAATCTTACTTTAAATTCATTTGTTTAAGATAGTATAGAAAGTTCAGTGTGGACCTTCATATTTTGGGTTATTTGTAAGTCACTTAAAATAGGCTTAAACTAAACCAACTGAAACAGAAGGATGTCCAAATGGAGGTTGGCACCAGTTTAATTAAACTGCAGCAACTATGTATATAAACAAGGCTTAAATCTACAGACTGTAAATTACTTTTGACTGTAACATTACTCATTTTATTTTACAGCATCACAGAAAAAGTTCAGTTGCTCTTGTATTCAGCCAAAATGTGGATCAGTCACTCCATGCTAGATTTTGATGAGCCCCATATGGACGTACAGAGAACTTACGCTAAACAGAGGAAATACCAGAGCACTGTCATTAAGTAACCTTGAATATATGACAATACAGTTTCTTATGCAAAGCAATGGTGAAAATTCAATGCTTCTAGCCACTCAAGTACACTATTTTGTAGAATGAGTATGTACTGAATCTATCCTGTCATCTTTAATGTCAATTGATTATTCATGAAAACTTAGTGTTATTAAAAATATTGTAAATATGTTTTGGTAAGCATATTTCATACTCCTCTGAACAAATATTTGTTTTATCTCTTGAATATGTGACTATTATATGAACTCATTTCTAGTTAAATATTCCCTGTAGCAGTGGTCAGGTGTCATATGAAAGTTAAGAAAAAATAGCTATAATTTTTATTCTTAACTTTTGTAGTATGATATTCTATTAATTAAAGACACTGTGGCTTTGCCATGTGAGATTAATGACAGCCTGGTGTGCCAGGCAAACCTGAATTTCAATATTTTTCTTTCTTACAGTGCATCACAAATTGAAGTTTTGGAAACGAGCTGTCTTATTCAGCAGAGTGTATTGAATTTAATAGAAACACATATGCAGTGAAAGTTAAACAAGTGCTTAAGTTTCTTGCTGAAGCAGTGCTTCTAGACTGGGGAGCAGACTAATTTTCTTTAATTCTTTCTCCCTTCTCCTTTTCTTTCCTCCCTTTCTTTCATAACTTTTCCATGAAGCTTGTCATGTTAATTTTAGGAAGATCACAAGTAGCAGTATTGATGAAATCTTCTCCATTATATGAAGCATGAAAAGAAATTTGTGGAAAATAGAGCATATTGTTTAATTCAGATTTCAGTCACAGCCCTAAGCTCTAATGCCCTGGATTTTGTTTGGTACTACTCTATACCACTTAACTAATGGAACTGGTACTTATAACCTCTTTTTGTTAAGCTTGACCTTACTATGTGTATTCAAAGAGGTGCCTTATACAAATTCTATCCTTCATGCATGGAAGCATTAATGCACCTAAAAGTTAAGGGGAAAGTAATTTGACTCTGTAAGATTTTACCCATGATGTTTCACTAAAGATTCCCAATTCCTTTAATTCTGTTTCACAAGAAAAATAATCTGAAGGATGAAAGAGGCCTGTAGTATTACTACTGCACCTTGACCATGGAAGAATTTGACTTAGTTTCAAAGAAAAAGTATTCTTAATGAACTTTTATAGAATATCTTGGATTGATTGAATGATTGGAAGGAACCTTAAAGATTGTCTAGTTCCGACCTCTCCAGTGTGGCCAGGGTTGTCTTTTGCTGGACCAGTTTGCTCAAGCTCCATTCAAGATTGCCAACTTTAAAGCGGTATATTAAAAACCAGTATGTATTTTTCTATTTGTTTCCTTGCTCTTCCTCTTTTCCCTGCTGATTGTTATTTGTTATTTTAGCATGATATTTAATAATTTAACATTATATTTAGCTGGTGAGAATGTTTGTGATTTCAAGGCCAGGAATTTGCTGACCTAGTTGATTCCAGTAGGGTTTGATCACCTTAGTCCCTTGTAGGGAAGCCAGTCACTGTATTGGGCAAAGTTAAAGATTAAGAAATCTTATGTAGTGGGCAGCCCTCCTGTAAAATCTGTTGCTGGAAAATTATTAGGCTTCTTTGTGTGCATATTGTTATTATTTGTTTTTGGGTTTTTTTCCCCCCAGGAATACCAGTTTTATCAAGGATGTGTTGATTTGCTTCTTCTGGCACAATACTTAATTTTATATCTATATCTATATCATCTATATCTATATTTACTTCTCTACTGGAATCCTACACCATTTTTTGCTAATGTTCTGCCCCTTAAGGCCTCACCATAAGGTCATAAAACATTCTGGCAAATGTTTGGCATGTGCTGCTATTCCCTAAAAATATCTTGACATATTATAAATCCTGGAAAACTAATGCTGTCAGAAGAAAACCTAAGTCATTCCCTAAAGAAGGTTCATCTCTGTCTTGGATTGGGGGAACTCAGTTTTGCCATATGCCTTCAAGACTGGATGGAACCTCAAAAACTCAAAGAGCTCCAGGAGAGGAAGTAAAGTGCTCTGGAAGACAAGGCAATGTAATATGTCATATGCCAGCTTCTGTCTTGTTGAAGGAAAACTACTTGGTTCCTACTGACTCAGACACTTATTTAGAAATTTATCCGTACTTCATCAAAAGCAATAAACTACTTCTCATTGATCTCAAGGCGCCTGGCTGAATTCTTGGACAGGGGCAGCTGTAGGTTACAGCTAGTCTTGGAGTCATCCTGTGGTTATGGAACTTGACGGGAATTCAGAAATTCTGGGCTCAGCTCCCAACAATGCCACAGCCTCCCTAGGGGTAAGCAACTAAAGGTCTTTGTGCCACATTTCTCAGTCCAGAATTAGCCTTTGACCTTGGAAGTAACTACTATCTTTCCCAAGTAATGGTGCCCTGAAATTCTTTTCACAGGTCTCTCTAGTATTATGTTCCTGCATGAAGTTTTCACAGTTTCTTCCCCACTACCAATTATAAAGGAAATTTTAGCTGAGGAAGAGACACAAAAAAACAGGTATCTGAAAAAAGTTACACTGCATCTGATGCATATAGAACTGTTTGAGAGAATAGCATGCTGCATGTTTGGAGTCAGTCCTGCATGTCTGTTTGGGACTGAGCCCAACCAGTAGAGAGTTCCTCAGTGGGCACAGACAAGCCACTTGATCTATTTCATTTTCACCATTTGCTACTAATGCATTTAAGAGATAAGTGTTTAGAGGATTAATTAGCTGGGGTGAATTATGGTGTTAACTCATAGTCCAGGTAACTGGGAACTGAAGAGAGATGAGGAAGGAAGAGAAGTGGTAGAGTAGCAGGACCTCCTGCAGCCTTGGTCTTTGCGGCAGGCAGGATGCACCAACGCTTTGCAAGGGCACAGCTGCCATGCCACCATTGCAAATAGCATTGTGCTTGTGCCAGCTCTGCTGAGCAGGGTCCAATCCTGCTTCCAGAATGGGCTAGCATTGGCAGTCAGTCCAAAACAGCAGGTTGTCATGTCCCATCAAACTGGTCTGTATGGTCCTCATCTGTGCTCACAAGGTGAAAAGTACCTATGTTATCCCCTTGACCTACTATGTTTTAGACCAGCCTCTGCTCTTTAGAAAAGCAATGAAGAGGGAAAAGTTGTCATCACTGGCTTTATGTATTTTGTAGTTAGTGGTAGGAAGGAGAGTCGATCTCTGAATTCTCTTCAACTTTGTTTATTTAGATTGGGTACAAAATAAGCCATTCTGCTCCTGTCAGGATGTTATTTTTCTCTATGGGGGCCATGCAGCCCTGCTTTGATAAGTCGCTCACATAATAACAGGTGATGAACTGGCAATGCAATGACATTCACTAACCAAAGCTCTCTCATTTCAGTACTCCAAGGGGTAGCCAATTCTGGGGACAGTCCTGCCTGTCAAACATCAATTCCCTGGAATAGCTGCTTTTTAAAAAACATTTGCCCGAGTGAACCAAGTTAAATACAAACATATTGCAGGGAGTCCAATTTTGCTGTGGGAACACATCCTTGTTATAGCATTATTTACATAGAATTTTCCATGCTAGCTACACATACTCTAGGGCAGCACTAAAAAACAAGGTTTTTGTGCTAGTCATCCTAAAAAAGAGAAAAGCTTATTCATTAAACAAGCAGAATACAGTGCTTTCATCTGGTTTGTAAAAAGATTCTTCTATAGGCTTTTCATAAATCTCACTTGAGGATGCAGCATTTATTTATCAAACGTATTTAATAAGCAGGGAATGTGATACTTATCTCTATTCCAATCTACACAACTACATTTTATTTGTGGCCTTGTCTGTCCTTTGATGCACAAATATCTGATTACCTACATACCAACTGTTTGAGCAGTTTTTGAAAATATGTCTTTTATGTCTGAGTAGTCAATTGCACATACAGTTCTCTCAACACAACTACAAAATACAAGTGGATTCCCACTATTTATTTTAACTACCTTAAATTAAGGTAGTTAAAATAAATAATGAACCACACTATTTTTTTTTTTTTAATTTGCTGGTCTCCTAGGTAATAATTTTCACCATTTTCTTGGCTATGTAAACATATGTTACTATATGCTGCTACTACTACTACTGCTACTACTACTATCAATAATACTAAAATAAAAATTCCAGGTTTCCCTAGCAATGGATATTGCTTCTCTGAGATTTCTATTAGGGGTTTTATTATATTGGGTTTGTGAGACTACTGAATTTTAGGAGCTTTGCTGTGATACCTACTGCCTTGGATGGTGCTGTCATTGGCAATGAGCAGAATTCTCGGTGAACACATTTGTGTATGAATTATACTGTACCCCACTAAGTTTGCTCTAGAAGTGTGTTCCAGAGGCAATTACGATTAATGGCAATTCATCTTTCAACTACAACATATTCAAGCATCCAAAAAAGGAAGAATAACACGTGACCAACCACAGCCCAAAAGTTACTCAATGCAAAAGGTAAGTAATTATAAAACATCCATTCCCAGTACAGTGGGAAGATAATTCATTCAAGATACTAGAGAAAACACTCTGAGTAAATATCTCACTAGCAGAAATTAGGTATGTTTAGCAAGCAGCTGAAAAAGGTCTGTTTTATCAAAACTTTTATTTGATAATGCTACACAATAATTTTAGCAATGCTCTCACAGGAAATGTAGCTGTCTTTAATCAAGTGGCAGAAAATCCTACCTGTTAAACATTGAATGAATAAAGCAAAACAAAGCATGAATCATTTAGTAATTTTTAATTATTTAATAATAATACAACTACTCTGTGTCCCCTCAAAAGAATATTGATCTCTCTCTGCCATGTCATACTGACCTCAATAAATGTATTCATTCTTTGTGCTTGTAATTACTTTCAGGCCTGCTTAACTCCTTGAAGAATGAGAAGTTGTATTGAAGACAACCCACTGAACAGACAAATCATACCCATCAAGTCAAGCATTAATCTAAGCTGTTCCAGGTTCAGAGTCTAAAACTGTGCTTAGTTCTGATCTGGCATTGGAAGAATGTGAGTGCAGAGACTATAATGCTGTCAGCTTTATTTAATTAAAAACAAAGACTACATGCTGACTGAATTATGAAAAAAAAGAAGCAGACCAGCAATATTTACATGCTTTGCTTTCCTTCTCAAAACCTAATATATCTAGACACTTTAAAAGTGTAAGTGTATAATTTGTATTAACTCTTTCTTTAAAAGGAAAGACCAAATTTATGAAATTCTTGTTTTGCCCTTCATACACCAAGAATCTACAACTGCAGAAAACCACCTCAAAATTCTAGTCCTGATTTCTATTTATAATAAGGCATTTTATTCCACTCTTCTGGTACATAAAGAGATTTCTAGTGGATTTGAATGCATTTTTTACCATCTAAATACTATAAAATAAATTTTCTGAAAGTAAGGCTTGAGAACACTTATTTTAATTTGATCTCATTGGTATACTTTTTAACTGATGAACTTTCTTCACTTTGAACAAATTCTGTCCTCTGCATGTGATCCAATTTACATTTTTCTTGGCTACTTTACAAAGTGGTGGATTTATGACCTAGTGAAAATAACGAATAAAAAAAAGAATTTAAGTGGCCAGTATAAGCTGCTTTCCTCTGCTGTCTACTTCAGTAACCAAAGTATTTCAGCCTACAGATTTTAACACCAAATTTAATGAGATAGCTCTAAAACCTGGACATATTTACTTCTGACATGCAATTGATTTATAAATCGGACACTATCATTGCAAGTTTTGGTTTGGTTTCTGATCCTTAATTTTGGTTATAATTTTCATTTTAATTCTCTCTCTGGAGGGGATATTAAAACTCAGCCCAGGCTTGGGGGACTGTGTTGAAATCAATTGGAAGAGATACTTCCAATTTTCATATATGAAACTTTAATATATGAAACTACTGCAAACTCTAGGTGTTTTCTTTGTAAAAAGAAACTTTGAAAAATGGGCCCAGATCCACCCTACATAGAAGAGACCAAAAGCACCAATTCAGACTTTATTTTCTTAGGGACAGGGAATACAGCATGGGGTTTGATCTGCATATGCTGTCTAATATATGAGAAATCTTGGAGTCCTGATAGCCTTAGTCCCTGCCACAGAAGTGTATAAAATTTCACAGCTAAGCTGCCAGAAAAGCCAAGACCACACCAGGAAAGCCGTCTGCTTACAAGAAGATACCTGCCAGGTCTTGTCTGCCAAAGCCTGGACTAATGAATGAATACACAATATCCCAATCAATCAAACTGGATTTGTCTTTGCCCCAGGTCTAGGTGAGGTCTGGTATGAGGTGACCATATCTGTCAAGCATGCAGTAGCTGTGGCCAAGAAACTGTCTGTACATTTATGCATTTATCAAGGCAGATATGAATAGAAGTCTTTATTTTTTAACTAAATCTAGTATATACACACACTGGCTGCACGTGTCTCAATGTATAGTCATACAAAGGGAGAAAAAGTCATATCTGCAAACACACACTGCCAAATTTAGGCATGTCTGTATGCAGATATCTATACATACATAGTAATTTTATTTTCCTGCTTGGCTTTGTTCAAAAATATTTCAGTCTTGCATATATTTTTCAGCACAAGCACTAGGACTGTGATTACCTGAAACACTGAAAAATTCCAAATCATAGATTATGTGGTCTTTACAGCCATGTTAGAGATTGTAGGGACTATTTTAATGTGTAGGAGTCCAGACTGACAATGGTAGCAGACTTTGTGGTTGCTCTCCTGCACAAGTCTAAACCAGGCACTATGAGCATTTCACCCTGGGGTGTGAACAATGTCTTTGAACCTTGGTGTGCTGAAACTGATGACTAGTCCCCACTTCCTGGGAACGTGCTCCGAGGTACAGAACAGGGCAGGGTGAGTCAGAGTGGGGCCTGATAAAAGATTATATGGTCATAGAGTAATCACAGATAAGTCATTGCCCAAGGGATGGGAAGATACTTAAATGAAGTGATAGCCCGATATGCTGGTGAGGTATAGAGAAGACCTGACAGTACAGTAGCTTCCCATTCTGTCATCCTTCACTAATTCAGATTTCTCCTTGTGCCTGTCCTAGCTCCAAGGTGGTCTAATGACACAACACACAGTGGTTCACTGCCAGCATAGCTGTTTGCAGAAGAGAACTGTAGCACAAAGCCTCGAGGACTCCTTGACTCATTCTCATGATGAGTGCCTTGGTTGATGCATGCCTAGATAGGGCCCTCCTCTAGCCCCTTAGTTGGACATATCATCCATATTTTCTTTCAAAATTCATAGCAACTTTGATTGCTTTTATTGCACATACACAGTAAAATGTAACAGCATAACCATTTTAGAAATTTAAGTTTCAAGTTTCCACTATGAAGCAATGCTTCTAAGAACCTGAGTTCATCACCCCTCTCCTGCCTGGAGTTTGGCTCCCTGGACCCAAGACCAACATAGATATGGTGCAGGTTGTGGGAATCAGCCTGACTAGGACACAGGGTCAGCCAGACTTTGCCTCTAACAAACCAAGCCTTAACTTCAAGTCCTGGGAAACATTCATCTAAGTCAGGGCAGGCCTGAGATCTCCTCCAAAGAGTCTTTGGAGTAGTTATATTATTTAGTCCAAGATCTACTTCCCTATTGGTTACTTGTGTTCCATATATGGTATTGTTTCTAGAATGTTCCACCCCCAAGACAATATATTGTTACCTCTCCATTGTTTCTGGTCTTTGGACTTGTCCGTGCACTGTGTTCGGGGCATTGTCCCTATTTTTATTTCTCATTAAAAGTAATTTCCTTTTCAGTCACTCCATTGTTCCCGCTCCTTTTTCCCTATTTTCCTCCACGTTCCCCCTGAAGTCAGGGGACCCAAAGATTTGTCACAACCACCCTCACTGCGACACAGGTGTCTGACATGCAGTTGTAGCAGAGGCCTGTTCCTCCTTGATTGAGAGCCGCCTTTAAGTTCAGGCCATCACTTTTGGCCTCCTCCTGAGCTACCCTGACTTGGCTTTCTGGCTTGACTTTGGACCTGGCTCACCTCTATGGACTCAAGGATGGTCACTGGACATTGGCTGTACCAGTAACCATTGCTGGATCTGCTCTTTCCTTCTTGCTTGCATGCGGTTGGACTGTCTGCCCCACGCTGTCCCACTTGCCTTGCTCCAAATTCCCTGCTCTTCCTGGTCCTTGGCAGTCATAGAGGGTCTGCCCAGGGGGTTCAGAAAGAGACTTTAGGTAGATGTTGAGAGTTTTTATAATTAATTAATATAATCCAAACCCTTGCGTCATGGTATCCATATAGAGAATGATGATAATTGTACATGTGCCAGGTAGTGCCTCTGCAGCAATGTTTTACTGTTGCACAGAGAATATGCTGCCCTCAAAGAAAAAACCTGCTGAACGTCACAGAGGTTATTTTCATGAAAACACTACATTTTCAAAGATAAGAAGGCTTCCAGGGATGTAGAGCCATTGTCAAGAAAGGAAAGCACTCAGGTAGCTAGAGCAGTTGGACTTATCCTTGAAAACCAAGGCTGAGGACGTCATGCAGCTGCATAAGTATTTTAGGACCACAAAGTGGTTGCAGACACCTCATGTAATATGATTCAGCTGAGTGTACCCTTCCTGTGCAGCCAGCAGGGGAAAATTTGTACTCCTAGAGGCTGAATCATCTTGTCTCAACACAACCTAAATCTATTACCTTCTTTAGGTGGCTTTGTGGTCCCTGTGAATCATAAAAAGAGTCTAGAAAAGCAGATTAAACTGATCTTTAGACTATGAAAGTTAGATGAGGTGGTTTCTTGTCTGTATGATAAGGATAATTTCCTGAGCATATTACATAAGAGGAAGGGATGAATAAAGAATATGATAGTTTTGGCTTAGGTGGCCTCCATTGTAAAATATACCATAGTCCTTTTTGGGGGAGGTTTGGAAGAGGGTAGCATTTTTTGTCCAATGTATTTTGGTCACACAATATGGATTGTGCACATGTCCAGTTTATTTCACTTGCTGTTCACCTATTGATTTGTCATAACTGCACTGACATTGTTTGGGATCCCAAAGTTCCCGTGGAATTTCCTCCTAGTACACTTTCATATTAAACAGAGGGTCTGTTCTCCCCTAACTATTCAGAAGTAACTTCTATTAACATTAATGAGAGTTATACATATGCATCAAAGAGAGAATAGACCCTGAGGGCATCGTATGGATGGTCCTTCAATATTCTGTGTCTCTCAGTGGGACTTTGTACAGTATGGCATGAAATGTAATGGGTCCATTGACTTTGTATTACTCTAGGTCACTAGCCTTAATACAATGTTAATAGAAAGCTTCTCATTAAGATCCTAATTATGTGTATGGTAACAAGACACACTCTATATCTTTCATATTACTGCTTCCAAACCACCACAGTGCCTTCTCTCGTAGGAACAATATAGGAGTGACCATACGAGGTGACCTCTGCCACATGTGAGCAGCACTCATAAATCCTCATCTGTCAAATTCAATCTCTTTTGGCAGCAGAAGGACATTTTAAATCTAGATGCTTCAATCATGAATCTGAGAAAGAAGTGTATTAAAGTACTGCTGATACAGCTATCAGATCAAATACATTTTCCATGATTCTGCCTGGGATGGATTAAAATGTAGGTCCCTGTGATCAAAGGGCAGTGAATGAAAGCACAAGACTTGTCTCTGTCCTCCAGTTGCATAAACTCAATGTGTTTGTTTCTTTTTTGTTCAGTCTGCAGTGTCTAACACACTACATTTGGGGCTGCAGGTGATGTTTCCCAAACTACCTGTATTATGTAAATGAACTGCTAAAACAACTGAAGCGTCTGATCATTATCAGTCTGAAAGTGGAACAATCAAAACTATAGAAGCAGAGAAGCAGAGCAGTTCCCTGCAATTATCTGTTTTGAAGGAATACATTGATTTGACATTCCTAAGAAGTCAGAGATGTCTGATTTCATAATATAATTTGTAGAAGTAAAAAAGGCAAGTTAAACATTTGCCTACACATATCATGTTTACATGTGTTCAAAGAACTTCCCCAAAACTTTGCAGTCTCACCCAGCAGTATTATTTTTTGAGAGTTGTTCACTGTCACAGGTTTGCAAACATTCAGAAATATGTTCCAACTCAGCTTCCTCAGCTTTTGGGGTTCTCTTCATATTTCAGTGCTTCTGTATGTTTGTGTGTGTCTTTAATGAATATACAGATGCAGAAAAACTACAAAAAATAGTTATTCTCCCATAGGACACATGAATATGGCATTAAGCAAAGCTGTTTTTCCATGTAGCCTCAAAGCTAAAAGAAGGTGAAATAGATGTAATATGGATTTCTGCAGTGTATCAATTCATTCTGTTGTGAGCTGAGCAAATAATTTGAAATGCATAACTCATCCAATGAATGTATCATCTTTTTTCCTGCTCATGAAAAATCCAGAAGCAAAACTTACTTGAGACAAAGGGTTTTGACATTATCAATATATTAAACTGGGACTCCTTTCGAAAATTATCCCATGTGCTTTCTATTTATTCTCTTGTGTGATTTTTTCCACATTTCTTAGGACCAGCACTGTTATGTGAGCAGGTCTCAACACTCCACTCCCAGACCACTGTCCACTCCCTAGCTGTTCGAATTTTTTACACCAAAATTTCTTTCTATCTATCAGTTGAGAAGTCATAGCCATTGACAGAAGGAGTAAAGCATCTCAGTTATTCCTCACTGTGTACTTTCCTACCATGCTCTGCTATTTATTTGCTTAGTTACACATATGCCTGAGTACCTTGCTGAATGAGGGCCACAAGGAAGAATGTAAATATTTTAAAACCTTTCTGGGTTAATCATGAACAGCTGTCTCCAAATATTCCATATACAGTATTCAAGATGTGTAACTGAGTTATGAGTGCTTCCCTAAGTCACGTGGCATGGTTTCACTCTTTGGTCCATGAGCAATCTCCTATGTGACTACTCATGCATGTGAATGCCTGCGTGTGACTTTGAAATTCACTGGCCATGAATTTCAAGAGAATTAAGCTCCACTGTGTGAGTACTTACTGAATTTGGAAATGAAAGTAAGAGTGAATGTGGTCCAAGAGGTTATGCTGATGAGTGCCAAGGAACCTCAGCAAGAGGCTTTTTAGCAAAATCCTCGATCTGTGTTTCCCCCAGCCCAGGTGGAGCTGGCCACATGTCAGGGCCTCATCTTCCAGAGTAAAAATGTCTCATTGGTACAAGCTGTTGTTTCAAAAATGTAACTAGACCAGAGTGAGAGTTTTGAGGGAGCGCTTTTATTTGCCAGTAAAACAACTTCAGATCTATTGAGTACTGAAGAGTGAGTGCCTCAGAGGATTTAGGTATCATTCAGTTTATTTATTTATTGAAATCAGCCTGTGTGTAGGCTATGAAGGTAAAAAAGCTTATATGGTAGTAGATGTCCTTTTTGAGACAGGAAAAGAATTCTTCTCAGATAATTATTCTTAAAGATAATTTATTTCAATAACCTGATTGGGACATTTGAGTGATGGGTAGGAGGGCAGTGAAATATTCCTCCCACACATGAGAAGTGAGAAGTGTCCACACATTCAGAAATATTTATGTTTTTCCAAACTGATTCAGCTTTTCTCTTCTTCCAATGTCCTGGGGAACATGCTGGGAAAAGAGCACAACTGAAAATGAAATAGAGGACTGCTGCAATTAAATGTAATTTTAAGTGGCATGAAATTAAGCAAACCAAGAGTAAGAAAATAAACAGAGCAGCCCCAGATTTTCCTTAGTGTAAGTTCTTTGACTTCAGTAGAGTTACATGAAAAATATAATTTTACTCCCTCCCTCTCTCTCTCTCTCTCTCTCTCTGTTTCTGTGCCTGAATTCTTGATGTCAGCTTAAAAAGAAGAGTGAGAGGGAGAGAGAAAAAGAGAGAGAAGAGTGTATGGAAATTAACGTTTAAGCTTTCAGAAATGTACATTTAATGAAAAGTTTGGAAATAACCAACCTTTCATGGCCCAAAGAATTACTGAAAAAGATCTTCTGTGTTTGCAACCTTGTTGGCAGTCAGGCTGTCTTGGGCAGCAGTAATTTTCAGTCAGAGGACTGCCATAA
Source organism: Urocynchramus pylzowi (assembly GCA_013397555.1). NCBI lineage: Eukaryota > Metazoa > Chordata > Aves > Passeriformes > Fringillidae > Urocynchramus > Urocynchramus pylzowi. Next base: position 286,408 of record VZRH01006015.1, read on the forward strand.
AAGCCTGAAAACCCACAGAGCTAATAGAAAACAGGCAGAGAAAGTGAAGTCTAACCCAGGAATTCATAGGCTGAGGCTTCCAAGCTCAGTTCAGCTGTGTGAGGTCTGGCTGAGTCACGCACTGCCACAGATTGAACTGGTACATCTAGAATAGCACCAGACTGAAGAGCTTGGCGTGTAAAGTCTGGGGTTAGGCTCCAAACACTTTCCTGGTGAGATTTCATCCAAGGGAGTATTTTAGCCAGCAGTCTCCCTGCCTGCTAGGGAGCATCCCTGTTTTTAATTCTCTGCCCTTCTATGTTTAAGTTCCCATAAATATCATGGGAATTAATTTGTGCTGGTCCCTGCTTTAAACTGAGGCAGTACTATGCATGATGCATCTTTATGCTTTCAGAGACTTTCTGGTGTGTAAATCAGTCACTGTAGACTGATACAGGCAAACCTTTGGGGAGTGCTACAAGAAGAGTAGTGAAAGAATACATGCTAGGAAATCAGGGGAAGGACATATGTATGATTACATTAACATATAAACACAGGCTGAGAACAATATCAGTATGAGTCATTTAATAGAAGAAAACAACTTTGGACATTTGCTTCTAGACTTGTTTTCTTTGTAAGCTGTTGAGAAATATTTTAAATTAAACACAATTCCCCCACTGGTAAGAAAGAAACAAAGAAAACTGAAAATTGTTAATGCAATGTAGTAAAGGACCAGACAAAACTTTTTTTATTAAATCATTGGCTCCTACAGAACTATATTTTTTTTTTTAAAGTGTTTTCTCACTTTTCTGAGGAAATGGGCAAAATCCTTTATGATGGTACACATGATGTAATAACCTTACTTTTAGCCACTATGTACATCATGGCCTTAAATCTACACTTCTTCTTCTAGCCACTTTTACACTGATGCAAGTGGCAGAGAGGCTAAAATTGTCTGGGTTTCCTTTTCCTCTACAGTCCCTGACAGTGCTGCACATCTCTTAAGTCTGTTTGCATGGTTTAGGACTCTGAGACCACTAAAAGCAAATAAAAGCAGGAAGAAATGGGCAAACACATAGAAAACCCACAAAAATGTAAACATAGGTGTATGTAAACTCAATAAAGGAAGGCTAAAGTCAATCATTCAACAAGTCTTTGGGAAAGATTATAAAATAAAGACTATTATTGTTTTTTAAAATAGAAATGAAGTAGAAGAGAACACACACACAAAAAAAATCAATACAAGCTCTATTTGTATACACCTGCAGATGCTGACAAAGAGAGCAGTGTGATGGGCTGTGTGCTGCCTTAGGAATGGAATCACAAATGGGAAAGGGTCATGGCTGGGAAGAGAGACTTCAGGACACAGCCTCTCCCCCAAAGCAGACAGCACTCAGGTCTGATGTATTTGTCTGGCTCCTACATCTACTGCACTGGGGTAAACCTCAAGCACACACCAGCTACAATGTTGAGAAAGTTCTGATCCCCATTTGCCTCCCAGCTTCAAACCATCTTCAGTAGCAGACACTGTAACAAGGAAAACTTTTAGTGCACTCCAGCTATGAGAGAGTTGCTTGTGTAACAATTTTCAGAGCTTCAGAAGATCTGAAAATGGAAATTAATATGAAACATTTGGGTGGGGATTGGGGGTTATTGATAAATGGGTAGAACTAGAAGCACATACAAAAACATTGAAGAGTGAGCCTCTAAAACTGGGGAAGTTTTAGATATTCACATTGGGTAAGGATCAAAAAATTCGCTTTGTGTGAATGGAAGCTCCAAAGTATCTGTATCATCTCAGAATGGTAGATACTTGCAGGAAAGGATTTTTTTAGGACTTTAGAACAGCAGCAAAGTTAGATGAGCTTTTTATGCCTGAATGATACTTTACATGGATAACTTAGAGAGTGTTTATCTCCACTCTCTCAAAGGTTTTGGATTTGGTTTGGTGTTTGGATTAGCTCTTATTTTATCTGGCTGCCCTTAAGAAGAGTACATTTACATTTTGTTCCCTGCAATATAGAACTATGTGGCTTCCTAGGGAGCCTGGTAGCCTGAAAGTCTGTTTCTGGGCACACTTACTAGTTTGAAGAGCTTTTCAGGACAGTTAGCAATTGAGGGCATTTTTCATGGACAGCAAAATCCTGAAATCAGCAGCTAGCTTTTTATTAAAACCAGATCACCTTTTCAGGATGGTGTCCTCTTCCACTATACGTTGTCCTGTCCTTTGTTTGGCAGGTTTATGTTCTACTTTGAGGTGCCAAAGATGCTAGTGTTTGAGCTAGGGTGGCTGTCACCCTAGTAAGACTTTGAGTTGACATCTGTGGAGTCTTTGCTGTTGGTGGTTCTTGCTTTAACTATGTGGTAAGAGGGCCATCTTGGTATGATTTGGGGTTGTTCCCATGTGTGTGGGTCACTTCAGCTGAAAAGAATTTCATAAATACATAGTGCAACGTATGATACAGCTCTGAACACAGAAATTAATGCTGTGTTAACCTATGGCTAAGGCTGGAATCTGTCCTGTTGACTCTCTCTGTGTTTTTATCAGCTTTTACTATCCACTCATGACAGTGTGGTATGTGTCATTATTTACAACTTGCTAATAAAGAGGTGGGAAGGTTGAATTTGTTCTTTCTTAATTTTCTTCCTCTCATTTCCTTTCTTGTAGTGATTATAAAGGTTCTCATAGAGCCCTATAAAGTTTAGTAACTACAGGGCCAGAGCCTGAATCTGTACTGAAGCCTGGGCAAAGACAGTGGGAAAGTGCAGAACCGTTCCTGCTCACCTTCCACTCCCTGCAAACACAGGGTGGACCCAAACTCAAGCTACATTTTTACCTACTATGTCCACTATGAAGGCAAGTGCCTGGAATGGCTTATTCTGTTCAGCTTAAAAAGAGCAATGCTATATCAGCTGGGTTATGAATTTTTCTCTGTTCTGAAAATCCCACGTTTAAAAATAAGAAAATGAAAAACTACTTAGTCCCTCAAACTTGAAAGTCAAGATATTCCCGCACGGCATAGGCCAAATCCTGAAGGGTTTTATGATACATTTCTCTTGTGCAGGGACGCCAAACACAGGAGGAATCTCTACACATGCACAGCAGAGAAAATCTCTGTGGCAGCTGTTCACATTTCCTTGTGGAGGGAAGGGGGGAGGAAGTAGGTGTTTTGGGGCCCAAATCAGTAGCTTTGGACAGCACACAAAAGCTCCAGAGTCAGTGTCAGAGTGGGGAGCAATGAGCAGTGTCCACTAGTCCGCAGCCAACAGCCAGCAGCAGCCCAGCTGCGGGCCAGGTCTGTGGTTTGGAGGCCCCTGAGCTCTAGGGACTGAGGATTCCTTTTACTCAGGTTGGCAGTGCTTCAGGCATCAGACTTTTTCTAAAAGTCTCTACCCCATTTCTCAGGATTTGATTATGAGCTAATTAGAAGGCAATTTTCTCTAAGACAGCATCTTTTGATTACATTGAGAAAGCACACTGTGGTGTTGTTTTTTTCCTCCTTTATGAACAATTTTTGTCTTCCAATGTATGAATTTTTTTAGGGGTTTTTCTTGGACTTTCATTTCAGTGGCATGACAGTAAATCTGCCTGCAGAAGTCCAGTAACTTTCTTACACTTTGCAGCCTAAGTGGAAGCCTCAGTTGGGCAAGTTTAAAATGAAAAGTTCTGGTGCTCGTTACAATAGCAAAACCTTTTAATAGCACCAGAGAGGCAGGGGAACTTCACCAGATAACTAAATCCATTGATCTCTAATCCTTTGGGCCATACTTACTGTGGAAGACTTGCATGCATGGCTTCAATCCAGAACCGCATGCTGCCAAAAAACGCTTAGTACGTTAGCAGCCAACAAAAATGTAAGAGGTCTGCTCTGCATGTGGGAAACAACATAAAAAGAAGTGGTTTTTTAGCTTAGTCTGACAAACGTTAGCATATAACACTGATATTAAAATGAAATGGCAGAAAGTCTCAATCATATCTTGGATGTTGGGGGACTTATATGTGCTAATTAAAAGGGACTGGGTGGCACTTTAGGCTGCTCTGTTGTAAGTTTCTTCTCAAGTACTCCAGTTCAAAACCTTCCTCAGGGAAGAAGCTGCTATTAATGTGCATTTCTTGCAGGCTGAAACATTAAAAAGAGACATCTACTAAAGACAGATGCATTTCCTCCTCTATTTAGACACAAATACAGATGTTATTCATATCAAATATATATCATTCTCTGTCTCTGGTGGCTGATCTTAAGGAACTATAAAATCTAGCTAAATATATTTATAGCTTTATAGTACTGCCTATACCCAGATAACTCTTAATGCACTTCTTTATAAATATCAATTAATAATGCACATCAGAGGCAGGTCTGTATTAAACAAAAGTTCATGCTATGCCTTCCAGGTACTACTGACAGCCTCAGAGACTCTGTAAATGCAGAAATAGTTGCATTTTTTAGATAATATCACTAAGTCATACTAACCCTTGAGATTTTTGCTGTGTACTTGATACTTTCCACATTTCAGCTTACCAATATTTTACTTGTGTATGTGTACATGCACACATGCACACATCCCATATAAACTCCATATAAATCACCTTTCAGAGTGCTTTTCAAAAAAAACTTTTTTGTGTATGTCAAAGGACCTAGACATGAAATTCTTTTCAAGCAGGGAACAGCAGACACTGTATCAATGGACAAACACCCCAGACAGGATGACCATTGATTTTTGTCTGTATCAGAGTGACATAAAAAACCCCATGATTACTCCATTTCTCTGACTACAGCATTCAGAGATGCCCATTTCTGATGGGCAAGTTACAGTTTCCCGAGGGCTTATGCAACTCTTGTGCCTGTTGGGCCCTTCTTCAAATAACAGGAGCATCAGGTGAGGGTGGCCACAGTTGAAGTGAGGTCATGGACACACCTGATACCTTTCAGAAGTACCCCTTAATCTGGTACTTGCTCCCATTTGTACAAAGGTAACTTAGAAAAATCAGACACATTCTTCAGTAAGTATCTCTTAAAAGTCTAGAGCAAACACCATAATACCCAGGATTTGTGAAAGATTTGGTCTGGGACTTGAACATCTTGTAACACCGGTGTATTTGTAGGTGCAAACTGGACATGACTAAAACACATTCTGAGCAAATATTATTCACTCAAATTTCAGCCTATGTTCTCAGTCACCTCCTGTCACATGGACAAAAGGCTTTGAGTAGGTGTAAGGTTTGAGTCACACAGGAGTGAGCATGGCCTGAGCTACTCCCTGGCATGTGCCCAAAGAACATGACAGCCCACTCCATGGATGGGCAGGGCATGCTCAGATAACATGCAAAACCCATGGTTCATGTCGCTTATCTCAGCTCTGGTGCCCTTCCAGAAATGGCTTGGAGCTTGCACGTTGCAAGATATGTGGAATTTATAGCTGACCTGAGCTTGGATCACCCTACAACAGAGTGACTGTACCATGCTGTGATCAAGTGTCCAGTGTCAACCAATAAGAATGCACAGACCTGAGCCCACAAAAACACCAGACTTCACCCTGATGCCAAAGCCAGGTTCTCTGGATGCTATGCAAGGCCTGTTTCAGATGCCTCGCTTCACAAATCCAGCACAATGCGCCAACAAGAGAGCCAACAAGATCAGGGAGAGGTTAATCATTTAGATACTCTCAGGAGACAATCAGCAACTCACAAGCTAGGCTTTGTTAGACAGACTTTTGGTGATGTACCCGTAAGTTAGAATGGAGCCACACGGCATCATTGACAAACTTGTCTTCTGCCTCAATATACTTGGAATTAAAGACATTTCACAGAGCAAAAGTAAGCTATTAATATCCTGTGTTCATAATGCTACATTTCTTGGGGTTTGTTTTTTTTTTTTTTTTTTTTGTACTTCTGAAAACCCTACAATAATCTCCAGTTCTAATTCTACCAGATCCCTTTCTTCTAGTTTACAATAATGAGATATTACAATATCCTCTGGAAGACAGAGGCACTGACAGAATGCACTCCAGCACTGCGTGTTCTACCACACCACAGCACAATGGGATGCCATTACTGGGAACCAAGTCTGCTCAATCTTGTTATGTCCTTCCAGAGCCAAATCCTGCTTGACTTACTCATGCAAAAATCCTATTGAATTCAGTGGGCATTTTGCCTGAGAGGGGAGCAGTGAAGAGCCCTCCCTCTTATTCTTCAGGCTTTTCCCTGATGAGGGGCCTGAGCATTCAAGATGTTGAGCTGCTGCTGGGTGGCCCAGGACCATGTATCTTCTCAGGAGAGCTCCAATAACCCCTAAGACAAATTAATTAGGTAATTAAGAAACTGATTTCTGATGAGCTTTGTCTTTTCAGTTTTGTTTTGTTAATCCACTAAAGCAAACCTTCAATCAAATGCTTTTATTTTTAAACTCTTTTGAAATCACAAGTTTTTATTTACTTGAGATAAAATATACTAGTTGCTTGTGAAAGCAGATCATTCAAAACCAAGAGAAAAACATTTCCTCTCTTCACCCAAAAGTTCTAATCTGCCAGGAAGGCTTTCTTGACACAGCAGCATGTTTGTGCTATAGCCCTTCAGACCAATATCCCCTTCCCAGATTATACTGAGTTTTTTGTCCAAACAGAGAAATATTTAACTTAGGTTTGGGGGGAAAAAGCCCCAAACAAATGCAACAGAACCTTCCTACCCTTCCCTGCACCCCCAAAACCCTCCCATTTAAAAAGCATTAATAGCTTCTAACTGACCTGTTGAAAGCTCAGGGTATTTTCACTTTTTTATGGTTATTTTATCTAACAAGTTCACATGACTTATTTAACCAGTTATTGCTGTCCTGATAAAATACAAATGAATGTACAACTGTACCTAGATAATGATCCATCAACCCTTCCTTTTTGAACCTCAGGATCTAGCCTGTTGAACAGGCATTTATTTTTTATGATAAAATAATTCGTTAGATTTCTGACAGAGCCCCACACATGAACCTCCAGATTAGACTATGGACTTGACATACCTGAGAGAACAACTGAAGACTGACCCTCAAGAACATTTAGATATTTTCCACATGTGGATTCCAGTAGAATTGGTCATAAGATCAAATCTCTGATTCTTTCTCTCACCAAACTTTACCTAGGGACTAAAATTGTAGATTTGTCACTTAACAACACATTCTGCAGCTTCTTTCTTTTGTGCTTGCACAATGATTTCCAAACATTTGGTGCCTATTGCTCACCCAAGAACCTTAACATAGCAGCCAACTATAAATCTGTTTCTATTCCCAACAACCATAAGAGTTTAAAATCCAAAAATCCTCCTTCACAGATTTTAAGGACTCTTTCAGAAGGTCAAGTCACCGTCTGTAGACATATTATTGTTGATGCATTTTCCAGTCCATGTTATCTAAAAAACAGTGAGCAGTTATTGCCATTTGATTTTATCCTCCCCCATAAACCCCCTCAATAAAGCAGGATAAATATATTGGTTTTGAAGGACAATTTTGGTCAGAATTTCCTGTAACAGATCAGTTCCTTAGCATGTGAGTCCACCTTTTCCTTTCACTAAATATGCTCCAGCTGGTTCTGTGGAGAATTGTGACACATGTATAGAGTCAACAGGAGTTCCCTTCTTGGAAGGTCAATGCATAAATTACATTCCTCCTCCCTATTCATCTCTTCTGATGTTTGAGTGAATGGCTGCAGCAGTAATAATTAAGTAACATGAACTTATATATAGGAGGTATGGATCATGTCATTACACTTGCATATAAAGTACCCAAGTACCCCTTTACTTACATATAAAATACCCCTTTTTTTATGGGAGATGAGGTATTATTGACAAAGACACTCATAAACAAGGAAAATAAGAGGAGGATATTCTCCTCACCCAGATTCCTCAAGTTAACTCCATGTCAATTAAACTACAACTAATAGAATACCAACTCACTATGACTTCTTTTATGTTGTTTTGGATCCCATTTTAAATAAGTAACTATACAAGGGGTAGATATTTACATTAGAATTAGAAAGCAGGATTTCAGAGGATTTCAGGGACACACAAGTTTTTCGCATCCCATCTATTTAAGCTGTATCTGCATTTTCTTCCTGAAGTGAAGGCAGCATCTTTCATTACACTATTGAGAAGAACTAAATCTCTTATGGACTACTAGAAGTCATGGAAAATTTCTGTTAGTAGATTGGATGGGCTTTTGAATGGTCTCAGGCATTGATCAGCATGGCTACCCCATTAATAACCTTCACTGGTGAGAGGACCAGCTCCAGAATACATTTAGACTGACTAAAATACACTTGGCTTGTATAGCTAATGGGAATTAAGCTGATGAAGTACTCAAGAATACTCTTTCAACACAAAATGTAGGTGTCACCATAGGACATAGTCACACAATTTTGTTTACATTAGTTAGCTAGGACAGCAAGGTGTGGTGATACATGCCTTAGCCCTGGCTGTATTGTCCTGTGCTTGCAAGCCTAACTTCACTGTTGTTCCTGCATGGAAAGAGGTCAGGTATGCTGGGAAACACACCGTTATTTTCCTGGGTAGGCACTCCCCCAGAAGCTTTGCAGTGGGAGCACTATCAGCACCAAGCCATTTCCAGAGCCATTTCTACAGCTCTCTTTGATGAAGTTCTTGGTTCTAACTGGCATAAACAGTTCACTGAAATGATGGGGCAAAAGTAATTTTGCCTTCATTTTTCTAAAGCATTAACTGTAGCAATGTTTTGTACTTATGGAGCTCTTGGATGTGTTTCAGTTTAATACCACAGCATCGGCTGCATGTACATCTTTCCTGTTAAGGAGTAAAGTAAGAACCTAACCCCAGGTCAGTATCCTTAATTTCCACCAGGGAGTATAATAATAAAGGGGTTTTTGGTGGGTTTTTTTTTTTTGGGGATGGGGGGGTTGCCTTTAACTGGTGAACTGTGGCAACATTATTTTGCAACTTAAAAAGTTTTCAAATTATTCTCATTTCCTCTTTGGCATTACTCCTCACTGAGCTGATAGACTAGTGTTTAGCAAAAAACACTTTAGCAAGGTAAGGTTTGTATATTCACAAAACTAGAGATATGCACAAAAGTAATTTCTGGAATTGGTTAAACATCTCTACAACTAACTTTGTGAAAGTAGGATTGAGTTGGACTATTAGGTGCTGAAGTGTAGAGCAAGAAGAGCTGACATATTTTGTGTGATAATTGAAATAATTTCAATTCATTTCCTTCTTGGTTGGACAGAAACATGTTTTCAATAGTAAAGAAATCTTGAGGGAATCCATTGACCTAACCAGTCTTATAATGCAAGAAGTTAATGGACAAAAATTATATTCATCTTCAGTTTACAATGGCATTTTCTTTTCACAAAACCAAAACCATACAAAGGCAAAGTATATTATAAGAGCAACTGCTACTCTGGTAGATACATGACCTTTGTTTTATGTAACAATTACTGGGTTGGTGGAAAAATAAAATAAAAAACCCCAACAAATTTTTATGCTAAGATAATAAATTATAAATTATGAAAGTCTAAGGCACTAAGCAACTTGTAAGCAACAGTCCTGTCTCTTAGCAACGAGCCACGGAAAGCAGCTTGTTGATAGGAATAGAGCAGACAGGATTGTTTTGCAATGATTACCACCAAGGAACTAAGAACAACATTTTAACACCTGCCTCAGGGCACTTCTGCACCTAGCTATCCATCTCTCCAGTGGCCCACAAAGCCTGGGCTGGATGCCAAGCGGCTTCTGAGTCCTGCCTCCTTCCCAGAGCTGGCCCACTGCAACAAAAAGGACCCAAGAGGAAAGATCAAAGAGATAGAGTTCAGGTGTGTTGCACACTTGTGCCCACTTCTATTTCTTTAAATGCCTTTTTGCAAAAAAATGTGTGATCATTAGTGTAAATGTTTATTTTTTTCTCTCTCTGCCCCTTTAGTGCTGTGTGTCTAATCCATACTTAGCATTATGAATGAACACAGACAAGTTTTTGATATTAAGCCAACATTTTTTTACTGTAGTTTTATTCTTAAATACCCAGCATTAAGAGTTGGAGGAACAGTGCAATCAGCAGCACCTTGTTGTTGTTTTGCCATTGTGCTGATTTCAAAAACATACCAAGACAATATTTTCAGGAATAAAGTGTCTGCTAAGTCCCTGAACTAACATCAGTGGTGGTTCATTCATTCTCTCAGGTAGAACATTACGATAATGAAAGGAAGATGTAGAGAAGGGTAATAAAAGTTAAGGGAAAAAAAATGGGTGATGTGAAGTCCAGGCAGATGAAGAAAAAATCTTAGAAGTGGAGGGGAAGGGAAGGGAAGGGAAGGGAAGGGAAGGGAATAAAAATGATGTGAAAGTGAGAAGAGCATGATAACAAAAGATAGAAATGGGACAGTGGAGAAATAGAAAAGAGAAAGAAATATCATGAAGACACACACACTGCTTTGCTGTTGGCAGAAGTAATTTCCCTTGCAGAAAAGAGTGCAGGGAGAACAGCTAAAAGGAGAATTTAATTCTGATCTGCTGGAAATCCATCATTGACTCATGAGACCTGGCAATTCTTCCAGTCCACTTTAAGCCCTAAGTGAGTTGGAGCACTGATCAAAGCCTACAGGCCAGCTTAGCCTATAACCCCATCTATCTCCACATTATACCTGAATTTATTAAGCAATGCAACTGTGCTAAGCACGTTTCTATCAACATAGCTTTCCTGCTGCTGACTGGAATGCACATATGCCAGTTTTTTTCTCTGTACCAAACTGCCCCATATTTGCTCAGGATACCTGGAGTTGAGTTGGAATATATTTGTTTCACATGAGGAATTTACATGAAGGCCAGAGACACGCTGCAGAAAGCCGGGGTATTGTTATTTTTTTTAAAAAATTCCCTATCCAGAGTAGATTGATTTAAACTAAATTTGCTAAATGTAACTACTGCCATTGCTGCATAGGCACATCAAACAAATGCATGGGTTGATCCACCTCAAGAAACTATTTGTTTTCCCTGATGCAAAATCCTGGAGGATTTGGTCATTGTGTCTTATACACCGTTAAGGCTCACCAGGCAAAAGTAGGCTTTCTCCTTCACTTTTCTTTTGGGTGATTGAATATGAAGTCCAGCTCACTGCACATCCTTATGTGAGATAGTTTAACACGGTACCTCGAGGCTCTGTGGTCCCAGAATGCAGCGCAGCTCACTGGCAGTAGTTCAGCTGAAGACTAAACATTTGGCTCAGTGACAGCAGAGCTGCCAAGAGTTGGCAACAAGAGACTCACAGGGAAGCAGCAGGCTGCTAAACCCTTTCACATTTTTAATTAGATCCACACACCCATGTCTTTGAGCTATCATAAATATACAGATGACATAGAGAGCATTATTTGGGGTAAGGGAAAAAAAAAAAAGGAAGAAAAGAAAACTGTACTGTGGTATCTCTTACCTTATTAAAATAATTTACCTACAGCTAGTCTTTGGAACTAACAGGGGAAAGAAAGGGGTTGTGACATTTAACTCAGATAAAAGTCTCTCCCTGTCTGCAGTCGAATTCACCGTGCACACTGAAGATGCAGGGTCCTGAGATGACTGACACATCGCCTTAGCTGCAATAGCATCGCCAGAAGAGGGCATTATTGGCAGCAACTCCAGTGTGTGATTTCCCAGAAGAGCTATACGTTCAAGCTCTGAGTATTCTTAAGTGTGTATCTTGTGATGATGTTGCAGTTAAAATTATTTGTTTGTGTTTTTTGTCATTCGCACTGTTGTTACTACTTTCTAAAAACACCTTGACATACTAAAAACTCTTTCATTTATTTTTTCTTATTAATTTCTGTGCAAAGATATTTTCCAAATTCAGCTCTTCCTAAACTTTCGTTCTTCCTGACTTTCCTCCTTCAAAATAATGATGATATTTACTTGGTTGTTTAATTTAATTCCTTTATTTTTATTAGTGATTACACAGAACAATTCCCCTGCCACTAATCTTTTATTTTTTATCTGACACCATTAAGAGCAACAGTAATAAAGACATACATTGAACACATTTTATATTGGCAATTGACATCATCATATAGGACAATCCAATGCATAGGGTTAGAAGATCTCTTCTTATGTCCAAGGACTGTGACACTCAAAGTATTGTCTCTTGTCTCTTTTGTTGTAAAGCCTTAACATTTTATTCAAAATAAAAACTGTAGCTGTGTCATCCACCTGCAGTGTAAAAACATGCACAAAGGATCTTTGCAACTGGCCTGGAAGGGCTAGGATTTTCTTCTTATATTCCTCCTAATTTTAAAGAAAATCTAATAATGAAACAAAGTACTTGAAATGCTGTAGGGGAAAAAAAAGAATCACATGTTGTCCCGCCTGGAAGCACAAATTTTATAAATAGACATTATAGCAAACATCAAAGAAATTTCTGTGCAAAGAAACCAACAGATCATGTATATTTTACATCGCCCTTTTATTCCAAACTGTGTGAGCCACACACTGCCAGTTAACTCTGAATGTGCAAACCACAAGCAAGTCTCTTCATCCTGGATATCTGGAAAATTGTTTGTGTCATCCTTGCTTTTTTCTCCTGTGTAAATTAAAATTAGCCATGTCTTGCCTCCCTTGATTTTTCTCCTGTGTACTTCACCTCAAACTGAGAGGCACAGAGTGACCCAGTACTTTTGCCTCCTTGTGTGCCCAGGGCAGGTCCTTGGTAAACATCAGCCAACAAGCTCTGTGACCATTGCCAGTAAATCTGCCCTGACTTTGTGTCCCCAGAAGCTTTATTGCTCCCTTAGTATGGACTCTGCTCTGCACCAAAGAGCTGAATGTATGGGAAGCACCTCTTACAAATGGACTGGGCCACTGCAAAGCTTCACACCACAAGGTTGTGAAGTAAGACATGTCAAGGTTGTTAAATCATTGTGTGGGGCATCTTTTTAACGTTTGTAAAATAATTAGCAAAATAAGAGTTCTCCATTGCTTTGGGCTACCAGCATCCAAGTAAGTGAATTTAAAAAAAATACAGATAAATATCATTGATCCTCTTAACAGTTTACTGCTGCTAGTAATGAGGTACCCTTCTTAGGGGTAGATTCTAAAAGAAGTAGTTATGTGAAGTTAAAAAGAAATTTAAAAAAGAAAAAAAGAAATTACAAATAGATGATTAAAGAATCAGCCTAGAATTTTAACCCCAGATTTTCACCAAACTTCCACATGACAGAAGCTCAAGAACATTTCACAGGTACAGACACAGAAAAAACATCTGCTAACAGTTGTACTAATAATACTGTTTCTCATTATTAGCTACATTATAAAACAGATTTCTTTGCTAGCAAAAGCATATTGTTAATACCTTCTGTGTGAGTTGTATCAGTATTAAATAAGCAAGTTTCAATGTAATTAATACAACTGATCTTGTATCTCAGCTACATGTGTCTTATCTGGAAGAAGGCATTTTAAGAGAGATGTATTCTTTAATGAAGTCTGGGCTTTAGTTTATCAGACATTCAAAGGAAGGAGTGGTGCCTCTTTTCTTCCCTCTAACTCTCTTTCTTCCTTGTTTCCTCTGGAAGGTACCTATCTTGATACTAACCAGCCCTAAGCATGTTTACTATAACTGTCCAACAGAGGTAAATACCTGTGCTGATTCATTAAAATTCTTGTTCAGATCTGATCAAAACCTGGATGTCAAATCTGCAGTCTGCCCATGCAAGCTTCCCCACGCCAGCCTTTTTCAGACCTGCCAAGTTACCAGGCCTCTGGCTATTAACAATTTTATTCAGAGGTTTCAGGAAAAAAAATGGACAAGTGAGAAGCAAGAATGGAAAATCCTGTTTAAATCATCTACTCTATTTCCATGTCACTGCTGGAAACTTTGCTAAATTTACAGACTTTGCTGTCATCAGTGCTAAAAGAGGTTTCTGTGTACAGCTTTTGCTGCATCAGATCCATGTAGCAAGCTGTTAAAAAAGATGGGGTAGATGGGTGTGATTTTGACCTTTCCAGAATGAGTGTGCCTCTCTGGATATAGAACGACCTAATCCAGAGTTTGTGCACACTAGAGTGAGTATTTCCATCAATTCCACTTGAGCCTTGGGGCAGCCCTGAGGGGAAGAGAAACAAGAATGATGGCTTGTGTTCATCCCCATCACCAACCTCCCATACTTACATACCAGAGTGAAGTAAGGCTCTATAGACCTGCCTTGGACTGTTCTTTGGTGGGCAGATGGGAGAGAGGTTACTCTGCTGATGTTTTGAACTGTCTCTAGGCATAAGATATTCCCCAAAACTGAAACTGGATAATGTAGCACAATGGTGCCTCTCAGCACCTTTCCCTGCAGAGATCATTTGACTAAGCATGACATTTGTTGACATAAGCAGAGTATTTGTTTCAGAGCTGGGGGTACCTATGACACTAGGAAAATTGGCAGAACACGTCTGGCTGTAAGACGTGGTCAGAAGTCTGCAAGTGAAGTGTTACCTTCCAGTGCCCAAGCACAACTCAGTGCTTCTGTGTTCAGTGCCTTTCTGGCACTGAAAATGAAAGATGGGAGAAAAAAAAATAAAAATGTGTCTTTGTGCCACTGTAAATCTGGTTTAGAGATGCTCTCCTTTGGCTCAGCCACCAATCAGCCTTTCTTGGACTTCTTTACTTACAGAAATGACTAAAGGACACATTTGGCACATGATCCTTTTAGTCCAGCCCTCCCTCCTTACATCCCAGTCCAGAAGCATCTTATATGCAAGACCCCTGATGGCAGTACTCAGAAGAGAGCACAGCACAGGGAACATGCCTCAGAGCCCATTACCAGGCACTGCTTGGTCCAGTTGCACTGGAGAGGTCAGTTGACAAACTGTGAATTTGCAAGTATAACTCTTACCTGCCCCCAAAATTTTTATTATTGAGCTCACACACTGCAATACCATGCTCAATTTGTTGGAAAGATTTTTTTTTGCTCTGAAAAACACATTTCAATCATGTTGATTTCCCTTTGCTGCTCTACCTAAAAAGCCATGTCCAGGAAGTATTTATTTTCAGGTGAAGAGGCAGCTTTCATAGTCTCTTTCATCTTTTAATGAGACACAAAAAATATACTACTTTAAATCAACAGCACTGAATCCAATTAAAATATATGAAAAATGATATCTAGTTTACTGTCAGACTTTGCAGATGTCTTGCATCTTACAGACAAAAAAAATCCTATACACTTGCTTGTCAAAGAAAAATAATTTAAATATTAACTTTTTCCTGGTTTGTTATTTAAAAGAATCATGTTTTTTAATTGCTAGCATATATTCATATTGTCCTCATTTCTGTCAGCAAAATAGTTCTAAACAATCCCATTTTAGCAAGCAAATTTATTACAGTTATAAATAAAGTGATTATTTCAGCAGCTGTAAAATGTTTCAATATACACTACAACTACTCCTTCAGTAAAAGTTCTGAACACATCATTTCATGCATTGCATGCAATGAGCAGTTGTAGTCCAGGATTAGGAAAGCTACTTTTCCTCAAACCAGCTTTAATGAACCCAAAAACTACACTTAGTCCCACAAAAGTCAAAAAAATAAAACTCCATTCAGTAGTACTACCTTTCAGCGAGAAATTCTTAGACAAATAAAATGGACACCAGAAGTTTGCTTCTTGATGCAAGCAAGTACCCTCCTGCCCCATCCTTCCACAAAAAATCCTCTCATCCCTAACACACTAAATATCAGGGAAAAAAAATTCAGGGACTTTCCTGTAATAAGCATATCATTTTGAATCTATGTGGTGTTTTGTTGTTTTGTTTTGGTTTTGTTTTTGTTTTGGTTTTTTTTCCTTTTTTCCAATCAAAGTACTGCAAAGGTTTTAATTAGTGTGCCTTTATTTCAGCATAACAAGGAATATCTGATTTCAGATCTCCCCTCTATTCTATCCTGAAGATAGGATTGGTTCACTGAAGGCTGAGAGAAAAAAATCACAAGTGCTGTTGCAGTTTGAATTTTGTCTCTGACTTCAGAGAGGCCAAGATTTCTCTCTCAATAGTCCCTTGTTTATAGATCACAGTATCACCTTAGGCCTTTTGGCCATAAGATTGCACTGGAAACTTTTATTTAGGTCTCTGCCCTTTCTTCTCCCCTAGCCCTGCTTCATGCTCTTCTTTTAATCTGAGTTTAGAAGAGTGGAGGAGCAGAGTCAGTCACTAAGGACAGGAGTTGGAGGTTCAGAGAAGGGAGCACTGCCCTTTACCACAAATACATCTGTGGTCATTACATTTAGAGGGGTTCAAGAAAGTCTGTCAGGACAAGCTCAGTTCAGCCTTCCTCAACCTTTTCTCTACTAGGAATGTTTCTTTCAGATCCCTCAGCTGCCAGTTCCAGATATCCTATAAAACTGAAGCTGAGCACACGCCTATGCTACCATCCAGACACCACTGACTGATGCCTGTAACTCATTGCCAAAACATAGGAGCAGGAGCATGCAAACTAATCATTGCAGCAAATATGCATTTAAAATTTAGCCTGTTTTCCACTAACAAGCAAAAATAACATCCCATCCCACTTCCATCCAGGAGCTAGTAATACTGCCAGATAAACTTCCTAATAATTCTTTTCAGCCATGAACCACAGAATGCTGAAATCAATAGGAACTTTTCCTAATCTGAACACTGTTTCGCAAAGGATAACTGTAAGTCTTCTCCCACCCACACCCAGAACAAGGTTCCTTCCTTTATGAAATGCCCATAACTAGCAAAGATGTTTTCATTCCTACCTTCCCTGGCAAACTCCCAAGTGCAAGCAGCAACAAGCACAGGAAGCCTGATACATAATCTGCCAAGCCTGACTCCAGCATTCTTTGCTCCTCACACAGATACTTGGTCAAAACATCTCTGACAATGCTGTCATCCCTCCAATATCAAGGTAGCCTGATTTTTAAGGGAAAAGCTAGATCTATTTGTTATTGCCTCTCCTATTTGCCCTGCATAGCCTCTAGACATTTACTGTATTAATCACCTCTCTTTCCTTCATTTCTACACAACATTTGTCTTTAAATACAGAAAACTTACCATTGACAATCACTTTCTCAGAATAAAGTTAGCATGATCTTTTTTCTATTAAAATGAAGCATTCTGTGTCCAGTTTTCTTAGAAATTGCGCCCTGGATAAATCTAAGGCAAGAAATTTTGAGACCTTTCCAGTGATTCTGAAATTATTAAATCTGAAGTGAAAGCAGGCTTGTACAATTTGAGTGTGTCAGTATGGACATTTTGCCTAGTTCAAACTGTCCTATTTACCTGTATCACCTTTGAAAGAAACTAGATTCAGAGTTACATATTTTCATTTGAATTTGAGAATACCATGCATGATGTTTTGTTTTCCACCCTTCTTTTCTTGTTTCCTGCCTCCTCTCCAAGGCCCAGGTCTGACCCTTCTGACATAGCTCATTAACCTGGTCAAGAGAAAATCTGAACTCTAGTTTCAAATTTTCATTGTCCTTCTTGGTCTCCTTAGGAGATCACTTTATCTCTGCCCCTCTGCTTCCAGTCTCACTTCCTACTTGCAAACACAGACAAGACCATAATCTTCACTCTGTGTTTGCCCAATGCATCCAAAGGGGATGTTGGTGGAGAAAGTAAAACAGCTGCTGTATAGTCTCAATAAATTATTGTAACACCCCTAATCCATGCAATGCCATTAATGTTGGGGGAATATTAAGTAAATCAGTGCTTCATTTGTATCAGTGTTCTAATGAGGAAGGAACATTTTCATCTTTCTCGTCTAGTTTGCGTACATGAAACTTAAAGAAAATTAAAAACCCAAGATATACTGTCATTGCAGTGTGGAAAATTCAGTCAGGAATTTCATTTTGTTCTTTTCTAGGGAAATGAAGTCAGTGGAATATATAACATATCATGAAGAAACACAAACAACCCAGCAAGTCCAATTCCTCTCTTTTCTCCCCTGAGGGTCAATGGTTACTTCATAGGCCATTTCAGCATCTGTTTGTGCTGAAAAAGGCACGTGTACCTGTGACCTGGAAGAATAATGGCAGTAATGCTTTAACCCCAAATGAGATGCAGCATTGAAGTGTCTGACATGAGGCAGATGCCACAATGCTGATGCCACCACTGCAGCTGTGGGGGGTAAAAGGGCTGCTCTTTTCATTACTTAGGAAATTCGTTAACGATCAAGGCACAGAGCAACTGGAGAACACC
This sequence comes from Urocynchramus pylzowi, assembly GCA_013397555.1. NCBI lineage: Eukaryota > Metazoa > Chordata > Aves > Passeriformes > Fringillidae > Urocynchramus > Urocynchramus pylzowi. The sequence continues at coordinate 304,571 of VZRH01006015.1, forward strand.
TTGCATGGTCACTTCCATGTTGAATTCTTATAAGCAAATTTGGATCATCTGCTGGCTTTCAGCACTGCACAGCCAGGTTGCTTGAATGTGCCAACTTCTGGCATGATTTCACTATTACTGTCTGCTGGCAGACGGGTGCTGAAGAGGCAAGCATGATTGGAAAGTGAGGGAATAATGAAGATGATCTGTTTTACAGGATCCTTTCAGGAGTAGTAACAATTTCATGGGAAGTTTTGATTCTCCCAGGACAAAAGCTGCTGCATTGGCTAATAGAAGGAGGAGTATTACATGATGATGGATGAGTGAAAATGACATGCCAAAACAAAACAGCACTCCCCGTTTCTTCACTAGGGGAGAGAGAGGAAGAACAAACCACATGTGACAATGTCAGTCGTTGCTTAATGGACTGCTCTGGGACTTTCAGATAGTACAGTGATGTGGACAACATAAGAACCTGTTTGGGGATGCATAGCATAGCAGTAAAATGGCAAAAACTTGAGGTCATGCTCCAGATTTTAGAATACAGCCTGAAAAAGCACTACGTCAGCTTTTTGGCATGGTAGTTTTTACCTGCATGCTGGCCAAAGAGTATCTCAGAGGAGTCCTCTATATGTTGTCTATACAAATCTGTGAAAAATGAAGGAATTTCTGAGGAATTAACCTTGAATTATTTCAAATTGGAAGTAGAGAAAAATACAATTATTTTCATAGTGTTCCATTTCTATATTTTCTAAATGAAAATTGAAATTTCCTATTTACTGATAATTTTCTCTTTTGGGATCTTAATAATTCTAATATTAGAAAAATAGAATTTAAGAGATAAAATTACAAAAAAATCTGGAATTGTTGAAGAAAAACTGGTTATTGACATGCACACTTTTCTCCCATCAAAATTATTTGAGAACACTTTTTATATTTCTGTTCTTGTTCCTTATTTAATTTTGTCTTCATGAGGAAAATTTTTTCTCATCCTACTTGTCTCCAGATTCTCTACTCTTGTGTCTCTATGTTATAATGTTGAGGGCCACCCTAAAGATGACTATGTGGATTCTAAGGTATTTTAGACATTTTCTATAGCAAAGCAATCGTCTGCCACCCTATTTTGATTTGTTAGAACATTATGCTACATTTAAAATTAGCCTGAACACCTAATAATTTGTTTTGATCAGGGTATGGACAGTAGACCACAGAATAAAAAGACTATATACAATCATGTTCCAGATCTGTCACAAACACAAAATTCACCTCTTCTTTTAATAATGAGACTGTGTACACAAGTATGTACTGGATTTTTACAGTGGGGTTTAAAATTTGGGTAAGCGATAGCATAAAACAAAAAACATATACAATATCTAACATAAAACCTTGAACGTTTCTCAAGTAGGAAAACCTCAAAAGAAAACTCAGCTAAGGTTCAATTCATATGTATAGTCAATGTCAAATTGTTTTGTAACAATTTCATATTGTTCTTTCACCTTGTTCTTCTACTCCTCCAACTCAAACAATAATGAGAAATAAGGGGCAAGAATGCAAACTGCCAATGGTAGACAAATAACAGTAAATAACAGAATACATACAGAGAGCTGACTGTATTTTTTAAAGTCTCTTGAATAAGTGTTTTCAAAGGAAACAATAAGTTAGAATTCTTTTAGAATAACACAACATATGAGTTTCTGGGAACAAAAGGGAGAAGAAAGTGAAGGAAAATCTGGATATTTGCTGCAAAGCATTAGCCACATTCCTTCCCATAAAAATTATCGAAAGGAAAATATGTATAGAACCAAGCTCAGAGATATAACTTGCCTTGAAATTGTAAAGGCCATATCTCTAAACACACATTATCTATTTAAAATACACTGATGTTATCCACCACCTCGATGGTATTTATAGACCCCTTTTCTCTTTTCTTCTGTCATTTTATTTTAGATTCATGGCTTTTCCCAGTCTTCAGTCCTCCACCGAAGGGAAAATAAAAACAAAAAAACCTCCCAACCTTAGAAATCTGAAAATGCCTATTCAACCACCTTCAGCCTTATATGAACCTTTCTGCAATTTACTGGAAGAATAAAGAACCAGGCAATCTCTAAAGCATCTTAATTGTTCTGTGAGTGTAATAGAACCCCCAGGAGACATGACCCTAAGTTGGCTGTAAATCATATTTGATTCCATGAACTATGCTATTTCACCCTGTCTATGGTACATATATGACATGAAAGTAGATTATTTAATCACACACATGCCTATTTTTCAAACAGATCTTATAATTCCCTTCTTTTTTTCTTTTATTTTTTTTTTCCTATCTTTTCCCAGAGAAGGCAGAAAGTGGATATGAAAATGGCAGGGGAAGAAATGGTTTCTTGAAAATTAAAAAGGAGTGAGAAAACAGTAATTAATCTGCCATAGCTCTTACAAATTTTTTTCCTAAGAAGGCCTAGTCAATCAATCTTCTTCCAATCTGTCTACCATTGTCCTTTTACCACCAGTATATCATCCATTCGCCCACAAACTCATTTACCAGTTGTCTCCCTTTCCTGAATTAAAACTCTGCCAGCCTGAAATGGTTCAAAATCTTCCTCCAAGTTATGCCAAGCAGCTTCTCAGAAACCTCAGGCACACACCTATCCTCTAGGCTGAGAACCATTCTCTCCTCATTTAACCTTCATGGAGCTCAGCACCACACCCTTGGCTCTGGGCCGGCACAGGAACCGCCTTCTCTGTCTCCAACCCGAGCACACCAGCACACTATCCTCTAATACAGATAAACAACCCTCAGAATCAGATGTCTTCCTTTCTTATGAGACAGTCCTTAATGGATTTAGAAGAATTCATCTGCTGTCAGTCCGTGATCTTGTTTGCAATTAGCACTGAAAATAGACCAGTAAAAGTAACAGGAAGAAAGAACTGAAGATCCTATGCCACTGTAGGGAGCAAAGAAAACTACCTTACCAAAGCTTGTTTCTGCTCTGTCTTATGTTTGTAGCTATAAGGTAAAGGATTTTCTTGCCAGCGGATTGATCTTTAAAAGGATGAATAAGCTCCAAACCTGAAAATATTGCCCTGTTATGAAAATGAAATAGCAAGGTAATAGCTGTGACTTAGTTTAGCAAATCTACAGTAATCATCTGCCCCTCTTCTACTCTGCACACATTGCACATAGTCTGTCCACAATAGTAGTTTAAATGGGATTGTGAGGTGCCAACCAATCAGACCCAGAACAATCAACCAGTCCCAGTCAAAAAAATTGTGTTTATAAAGCTGTATGCAAGTAGGCTTATGACCAAAAATACCATGGGGCTAGATTCATGTCCATTATTGAGTATTGAAACATTTTCTAGGAAACTGAGTTGGAAATGTATGGAGAAAGTCCCTGGCACTAATTACGATACAGGAAATAATATTTAAATGTAAGAAGCAGTTTTTCTACCTTTAGAGTGTCAAACACTGGAATCAGTTACCCAGAGGGGTGGTGTAGTCTCCATCCTTGGAGATATTTAAGCCCCCAAATGGACATGGTTCTGGGAAACCCATTCTAGTCAATGCTGCTCTGAGATGGAGCTTGGTCTATCTGATCTCGAAAGATCCTTGCCAACCTCAGCCACTGTTACTTTTGGTTCTGTGGATGACCTTTGTGCTCTAGTACTTTCTCAAGGGCAAATACATCTGCCATGAGGTCAGACCATAGGACTGTGTACAAATGGAGGTTGAAGGAGGCAGGGAAATGTGAAGGTGCACATGAACTGCAATAGTGCAGAGTACTATTGGCTCCTGAGTATTGCCAGCTCATGCCTGGTTTTGAGGTCTGCACTACAGCATGGTAGTGATTCCAAAGCTGTGATTCCACCTGTTTGGAGCACAGCTGAAGCAATGTGTTGAGCCGGGCAACATCCTGAGGCTGACCATTTCCTAAGGTGCCTTGCTCCCCCTGCAGCTCCAAAGGGAATCTAAGGTAAACTAATTAAATCCCTAAGACAGTTGCCTTACTGAAGAGCCTAAAGGCACTTATGTAATGTGGAATGGTAGGTGGCACAAATCCTCCTAAAGCTGCCTTAAGGCGCTCAACTGCCACACCACACCAGTTCAAGGCTCACTTTCATGCTGCAAGTCTGGCCTCCCATTTGAGAAAAACAGTATTACCATTACAGACTGACAAACCAGGTGGGCTGTATAGCATTAAAAATTTTTTTCTGCAAGGAAAGCAGAAGGGTGGGAGATGCAAAATAAGTACTGAAGAAGCATAAAGCACCAACCAGGGTTTCCTTAGCAAAGATTAAATGCCAGAGACTTAGTCAACACTAAGAACAACTATGGAACAGTATGTCTGCAGTTCCCTTGAGAACTCAGTATAGCCTGTTACCACTTTAATATTAGAATTAAATGAAGAAAATCAAGAACCCAACTCAGATTTGACCTCTGGGTATTCTGCTCAATAAGTCCAGCATAGCCCAAAGGCACATAAACTAATGAAAATTATTAACCCACTTGCTGCTCTCTTAACATAAGCCAGGTACAAAACAAACATCCTACAGTTTCAAGCAGTTTATTTTGGTCCTAGGAAGCATATTATGTATCTCACTTCTCAGAAAGACAATGCAGTTCTGTGACATGAGGTTACAGTACAGATGGAGTGCTGGTTGATTGCATAATGGTCTGGTGTTGGAGGATTCAAACGTGAGCTGTCTCTGTAGGTTGGAAATTCCTGTCTTGCACCATTTCCAGGTTTGTTGTCACTCATAATATTTGAGGGAATGCTTCATGAAGCAATAATGCATCTGTGCTGAAAATGTTCTACAGGAGCTGTCAACCATCTTATTAGCATGCTCACTGACACTGGCCACAGTCTTAAAATAAAAAATAGTTTTATTGAAGGATGTATTTGGCATTTTTCAATATTCAAATAATAAATAAATGAGGTAATGTTTTCTGTTAAAAATTTAAAATGCAACTGTATCTACCTGAACTTACTTTGCAGACATACATTAATTCATTTAGATACAACATCTGAAAATCTCGGAACATATGCAGAGTAACGTGCATCTCTTAGTGAATTATAACATTCCATATTTTCAGTTGCTAATGACCATTAAAAGCACTATAAATACATACTCTATGCAAAATTAACAGGTGGATTTTTTACTCCTAAATTTAAGCTTATTTTTACCTTGTCATTTATTCTTCAGAATATGGAGTTCTGATATGTCCAAGACACACTGTTCTGCTTCTAATCAGGCAAAATATATATAAATGTAGCCATTTTAAGGAATGCAAGCTGATGATTTCCCAGAGTCTGCACTGTAATCTATGTGCCTTTCTAGGTGCTGCATTATCTCAAGAATTATCTAAAAATACTACCATTTAACTGTCTTTACTACTAAGTCACTGGGAACAGAACAGACTTCCAGTTTTAGGATGAAGCTTTTGTGACCAATCTCTGAGGAAAAGATGGGAACAAGTGATCTTTGTTTCCTGACCTGACCAGTCATGCCCTTGCTGTTCCTCACCCGCTATTCCAAAGGTGCCATTCTCTCATGGAGAGTCATGCTCAGTGCAGGAAAAGTTGCATTTAATCAAGCTCATATTCAGCAAGTTAAAAGCTTTGAGGAATCAGACTGAGCCTGGGTATGAAATTATTTTTCATTTCTGAATATTCTTATTATATTAGTAGTTGTTATCTAAACAAAAATTAGTAATGTGATGCCATTGCAAAGTGATAATTTTCTGGAGTGTCTACCCTGTGTAAGTCACAAGAGGTAATTCTTTGATTACATTTCTCAAGCTTTGGGAGTACACTGAAGTATGTAGGCTTCAGGAATTCACAGGCAGACTGAAGAGATTTTTGCCCATGAAGAATGTTGGAAGGAAACAAGTTTGTTTAGGTAAGAGCAGGCAGAAGAGGAACATAATACATTTGTTCTATTCCTTAACTCAGCTTATCTTTTTTTCCTAGTTTAAATCAACCACAGGACATTGTGATTTATAGGGCTTATTCCACCTAAGAAACACTAGCTGCCAGACTGTCCTTTTCCTAGGCTTCAGCAGCAGCAGTGGCAGCAGCATCCTTGCTGATAATTTACCAGAGTTTGGAAAGAAGTAGGCAGCTTCCTTTGCAGCAGTGGGAATGGGGCTTGAACAGTAGGACAAACCCCCCAAACCCAGCAAACTTCAATCAGATGGTGTGCAGGAATAGGTCACATGCTCATGGTTTACAAGCTTCTGTCCTGGGAGCCTTTCAGACTACATCATAATTAGGGATAGCATGGGCCCAGCTGACTATGCATCAGCTATGATCTTGGACTGGGCAATCTCTTGTGACTCATAATTGATGCAGTTCTGGATTTCACTGGTGATTGAACAACCCTGACTCCAGATGAATACTGAAAATTATAATTTTTTTTTTGTAAAAAAAAAAAATCTGGGAAAAAAAAAGGTATTTATTTTAAGTGTTTTGTTTTAAAAATCAAAAATATTAATTTAATCTTGATGTAAAATACTTCTGTAATTATTATTATTATTTTTCTAAGCACACGTTCAGGGAAGCTACAATTTCTCTCTTAGAAAATATGGAACATGGTTAACTTGAAATTCTTTTTCCAAAATATTTTCAAGTCAAATTGTATATTAAAATTTCTTCTTTCCCAAAAGCAATATGTTCTTGGCTAAAGTAGGTATTTAGAACGTTAACAATCAGTGCTAATCATCACAAAATACAGAATTTCAATGGATTCAGTGACAAGGCAGTTTTTTCTTCTAGTATTCTAGTATTCATAGGACCTACTCTTATGTACAGCACACACATAGAGGTCCTGAGATCATGGATTACTAAAACCTCTAAGAATTTGAAGTAAAACATTCAACCTGACTGGAGTATTGTGGTTTTGGTAAGCATCTACTTTTTCCAGTGGTATTGCTAACCCTTAGCCTAGATTGAGCTTGAGCTAAATCTGTTCACGAGCACTGGTCTCATTTAGGGTCTGGAACAGTGAGGAGATAATGATGTTATTGTATGTACTAAACATTTTTACACCAAATACTCCTCTGACTATAGCAGATATTCAAATGTATCCTTTAAATAATACCTTTCCTCTCAGTGCTCTCAAATTACTGTGCAAACTACAGATGTCATACCACTGAGATGAAACTCCTTTTTCAGCTTTGGAGAACTTATGAAATGTTATTTCCATCTTTAACAGAGAGGTTGTTGTAAGGCCTTCTCTTTATTTCAACATTTAAGAATTGATATGGTCCCACTGGCATTTAAAGGAGCAGTTATGACCTATTCCCAGCTCACTAAACACTCCATTGAGAATTCCAAATAGTTACAGATGACCCACAGCCTCCCTACCTTCCTTCATCCTGAGCAATGGTGGAAATTGAGACTCCTGTCACACCAGCCTTTTCCAATGCCTCTTTATATTAAGACAGGTCAGATGGGGTCACTGGTCTTTGATCTACTGTATTTCTTCATTCTTGTTTTAAACTACCCAACCTTTCTCACATTCCCATAACTCATGACAATGAAAGCAGCAGCTGTCTGCTCCACTTTCTAACTAATAACTTCTGTTCAGAGTGGGAGGGAAGAACAGCTTTATTTTAAACACATGATTTTCTGTTGGAGAAGCTAGCACTAATTGCTTTATGTTGTGCTCTCGTCTCGCCTCTTACTCCAGGAATACCTAAAGACCACCTCTGCTTTCCCTTTGCCTGTTTCTACCCCTCTTCATTTCTGTGCAAGAGCAAGTAGCAGAACTTTGCTACCTTTGTGATTATTAGCAGCCCTGGGTTCATACTGATTAGTCCCAGTGGCACAGGGTTAATGAGTTAAGTGTGCTTATTCAATTAAGCCACCTCTTTGTTTTAGCTCACATAAATTTTAACCTGATCACTTCAAAATTACCTTTGGCACTATTCAGTAATAGAATAAATTGAATAAATTGAATCAAAAGAAAAATGAAAGCCTTCTTAGTTCTTAAGTGTGTGTGTACTTGATTTACCCTCAGTAAAAATAAATGGATAGAAAGCTTAGCAGAGGCATTCTGATTTCTGAGTTGACCTACAGCTTACATCATGGAACACAGGCAAACTGGAATTGTTTTGGGTCCTGGCCTAATGTTTGGAAGAGTTTGGCATGCTTACAAATTTGAGGTTGTTTTCAATCACAGTTACTCAGCTATCTATTTTCTTCAAAATGCCCTTGGACTATACCTTACTTACAGCAACTACTACAGTGCATTATCTTGAGCAGAGGATGAACGAGCCATTTCACAAAAACACCTTTTTCTAACATAGCTGCCGAACACAGCAATTTACTTTCTTCAAAGTTGCATTTTTGGGACTGAAAATTAATATGGATGTCACACTGCACCATGGAAGACCAACTGATGGCTACAGTTAAGGCACAGCAGAACACAAGGTTTTTTTATCTGTAAATAAGATGTTGAAAGAAAAGCCACTGGATCCCAGTCCATAATTTCCTGCAGTGACTCTTTGGCATACTAAAAAGGTATTTGATGTCGAATGCTGATTATCATTGAGAAGCATCACATTTGAATCTCTCTGATTAAATGGAGGACTTTCATAATGGCATTACTAATTACATTTGTATACACACTGACTGCCCTTAAAAATACCCTCTTAAAGTAAGATTCACCTCATCTAACATTAATCATTTAAAAATTAGGCACCTAGTCTAAGCCAATTATCTCAGCTGCCTCTATTTTCAGTGAAGAGAGAAAGATACTTCCAGATCATGATTGATCCCATCAATTTCAGAAAAGGATGAATCTCTTGGTAGTTTGTTCCACTTATTATGTCACCAAACTTATTATTATTATGTCACCAAACTTATTATGTCACTTATGATGTCACCAAACACAATTAGGTGAAATGACTTCTGCCCTGAGTACAAATGAGAAGCTGGATAAAAATTTTAAAAATCAAACAAAAACTAAAAACCATAGAAAACCCACTAAATGAATCGCCAATTATTTCCAGTAATGCAATATGAAATGGGGTGTTATGAAAATTAATGCAACATTATTCATCCATTTTGTTTTCTTCACATAACGAGGATATTGTCCTTAAAATCAGTGACATTTTGATTATATTCAGTGGTGTACAAAATGCCCTGACCTGAACAAAATGAAGTTTTTGTACTACAAAACTTTTTTCAGGAAAGCAATTTCAATCTCCCTGCATCCGAATGATTCGAATCCATTCTCTTGGGGATGATTGCTACCAGGATTTCCATTGGACTGCAGTGATTACACCTTTGAAAATATCTGACATATTTTGATGTTTCCTCTAACATTTGTAGATAAATTTCCAACTGGAGTCTACTCATTTGTGTTGGGAACTTTAGAAAACCTTGCTGTTTGGTGACTTGCTGCTATTGGTAATGTCACATACAGGGGCATTTACCTGATTCACTCCCTATGCTGCACATAACCAGCCTTCCTTCTGGACTGTGTTCTTCTTAATCATATGCCTTTAAATCAACTTGTAACTTCCCTTGGGCAACATTAATATAAAAAAAAAAAAAAAATTACAGTAAGTATTTCAAGGAACAAAAGAAAGCTTGTGTGTCCTGTAAAAATGTAAAATGAAAATATAAATTAGATCAAATCACATTAAGGTCCTGCACAGAATAAATTCAAATTAAAATACTCATAGAGATCACTTACTTATTTGGCAGTTTAATCTGGTCTAGGATCCAGAACTGATTGCTGAACTATCTCCTAGAAATGTGATCTTCAAACTTCATCTTATTCACAGAGAGACCTTGGCAGCACAAACAGGCAGTACATCACTCCAGCTGTATCTCTGCTGCATTGGCCTCTGGTTCTGAATTACAGCATCTATCACATTCTGGCTTTTGCTTGCCAAGCTTTTAGAGGTGTGCTCTTGCTCACTGTACCTTATGAACAGCTTTCCCTTCCATCATTGGGCCTGCTTTTGAAGTTTACTGATATCGACTTATAAAATATTCTTTCTCTGCATGCCTACCCCTCTGACTACTGTGTAACTGAGACATGCATGCATATCGCAAGTGTCAAGTCCCAGTCTGAAAGTGCTTTGTCTTGCTCATGCAGACTGTGAAAACTTCCACCCATAAATATCTGAACCTCATATGCTTTTAAATCTAGACACAACATACATCCTTTGGTTAAGATCTATTTATAATTAATAGGGTGGCATGGACTGGCAGATTCTTCACTGGAAAGACTATAGATATAAACTCTATGTATATATGTATACATATATATCGGGAGACATCTTCTATTCCTCTTTTCATTCTTAATACCATCATATATCATATTTGTTTTCAAATTATGTTTTGCTCTGAATTTTTATTTTGTAATAAATAGATGAATTTTGCATGTTGACAGGAACTGGCCTCAAAGTCACATTCTCACTCTTTAGCAACCTGATCATGAAGATAACCCTGCAGCTTCCAGTACCCTGTTGCTTTCAGTACCCTGTCCCTGATTTTTTTCATATTATGCTGTTGTGTTTAACTGCAGCCAGCAGTCAAGCCCCAGGCAGCCACTTCCTCAGTCCCCCACCAGTGGGGTTGGGGAGAGAATCGGAAAGGTAAAAGACAGAAAACTCATGGGGTGAGATTAAGACAGTAAATAAGGAAAGGAAAAGCCACACACACAAGCAGAACATAATAAGGCATTAATTCGCTGCTTCCCATGGGCAGGCAGGTATCCAGCCACCTCCAGGACAGCAGAGCCCCATCACACATAAAGATTAATTGGGAAGACAAATACCATCACTCCCAATGTCCCACTTCTTTCTCTTTATATACTGAGAATGATAACATGCACTCTGGAATATCCCTTTGGTCTGTTTGGGTCGCCTGTCCCAGCTGTGTCTCCTCCCAGCCTTCCTCCCATGCACTCCCAGTCTCCTCGACAGCATGGCAGTAAGGGGAAAACAAAAGCCTTTGCTCTGTGAAAACACTGCTCAGCAATAACAAAAATATCTTTACATTTCCATCATTGTGTTCAGCACAAGTGCAAAACATGGCCCCACCCGTACCAGTCAATGGGAAGAAAGCTAACTCTAACACAGCCAAGAACAGCACATATGCAAAATGTTGAAAATTACTGAAATTAAATCACCATTGACTCTTCAGAATTTTTTTTCTTTAATTCTAATGTTGCAATTCAGTGATTTATATACACTAGGCATCAAACTTAAACAGGAATAACTGGGAAGAGTTAAACTCCAAGCCTGAAGGAAAATGCTATAGTCAACCCACTGTTATTCTTGCCCACTGACGTACAACTGTATGCCATGAGAGGCTCTGTCACCACCACTATGTCTGGGCATATTGCCCAGTCCTCTCTTCTGGGGTGTGTCCCTGGGGCTCCAACTCTGGGAAGTACTCTGAGGGACCAACCTTCTTCTTCATCCTCCCTGCAGAGGAAGCACATAGGTGTACCACAAAATTGGAATTGAAAAGCTCTTAAGACTCCATTAGATTTTTTCTTTTAAGCAACTGGGGTATAAATCTTTGAGCACACACTTCAGGAAAGGTCTTGTTTGTGAAATAGCCATATAACTCTAAAAAAACATGCCTTTGAGTGCAAGTGCTGTTTGTCTTTTATTAATAAACTAATTGATTGTGTGTCCAGAATGGCATTTTTAATGTCAATTTCTCTTTCAATGTTCAGTGATTATATAAAGAAATTAAAAAGCTATTTCGAACAATAGTTGATGAAAATGTCTTTGGAGCGTGCAAGAGACAGGAAATCTACAGAACAGATTCTAAGGTCTAAGCAGAAATAGTTGGAAATCCCACCTATATGACTCAAACTCTAATCATATCCACAACCCTTTTAAAAGAGAGAGAATGAAGGAAATAATTTTGGACATTTCAGTGAGACAGAGACAGAAAAAGGAGCACATTTACTATCCTTGTCCTCTTTCAGAAGCCCATAAGCATCTGTGGGAAAACAGGGGATCTGAGATCTTAACAGCTGACCCTTCTCCAGAAAGGAGACAAATGAGGGTATCTGGATCAATTAAATGTTTCATGATAAAAACATCTACAAAGCAAACAGGCTGCTTGACCATTCCATTAAAAGTGTATGACTTCATTTAGTAATTCATTAGATGCAAATAAATTAGGTGTTTAAATTACCCCAGTGTTGAGAAGAAATGTTCATAACAAACTGTGAGTATTACAGATAAAAATACTGGAACCTCACTCTATACTTTTGAAATCACATAGCCTTTAAAATAGAGGATAAAATTGAATCCCAGGGGAATGGAAAACACAATATATGCAAGCTGATATACACCCAACACAACCACCTTTATAGACAAACATTAATTGCAGAAAACTATGAAAATGTTTACTTCAACAATGGCAAAGATATGCTGCATTTTCATATAGTAAGAAGAGTTACTGAATTCCAGGACTGTAAAATGCTAGAAGATATCACACAAGTTCTGCTTTCTTATAGAATTATTCTTACATGCTTTGGGAAGGGGGAAACTGACATCATCATTACTGCCACTTTTCCCTTTTGACAGGTTCTGGTGATGTATTACCTCACTTTATCCCAGTTTATATTATTGCATAAATGATGCAAATGAAAAAGTTTGGAGAGCTCAGGTATTCCTAGAAAGTGCCAAGCAAACCACAAATCATATTAGCATAATCTGAGGACTTGAAAAGAATTGTGAGTTGAGTAGTTTTTTGAGGCTCAAACACACTTTTGGATCATTCATTTGCTGGCTGCAGCATTGAGCACTGGACACAAAGTAATACCTTAGATAATGTAAAAAAAAGACTTTACCCAATTTTCCCTTCTAATAATCATAGAATCATATAATTATAGAATCATAAAATCTTTGAATGGTTTGGGTCAGAAGGTTAAAGCTCATCTAGTTCCAACCCCTCAGCTATGGGCAGGAACACTGCTCGTTAGAGGTGAAAGTACTTATATACTTATTATTGTATATTTATGTGTTAGATATATCAAGAGGTTCCTGGAAGAGATTAAGTTTGAATTTTAACAAGGAAAAAAAAAAATTTTCTCATTTAATTCCAATACAAAGTGAAAGATAACAGGTATATAAAATATAAGAGGAAGAGAAGGAAGGTGACAGTGACAATTATTACAGTAAACAGCAGTCAACAATTACCTAGTCATTATTTAGCTTTCTATGCAAAATATAGTATATCTGGAAGGCTGCTAATCTTTATCTTTAGATCTGTCATTAGTTCCTGTAATATAGCAGTGTTCTTTACAGCTACTGAGAAAATTATTTTCCCCAGTGGAGAAGCATAGAAAGCTTCCTCTTTTGACTGTATGAAAAAAAAAAAATTGAAAGTAATTCACACATTTTGAATTATTAGGATCTGATAGGGCCAAGCAGATCATCTAGCTTGATTTCTCATACATCTCAGGAAATCTATATTCTCTTAATTATCTCGTTATTAATTAAAATTATATATTTGAATTAATAAAGAGAGTTGTCCTGCCTTGATGCAGAAAAATTGGTACATGAACTTCAAAAATTACAAAGGTACAAAAGCTTCATTTGCTTTTGCTAATTTGCTATTCTGCCTAACTACCCAGACTGTTAAATATTTCTATATCTTCCTAGTTTAAGTTTATCTGGCTTAACTTGCCAGTCATTTGTTGCAGTTTTGGTCTACTATTAGATTTAAATGTTCATTGGCAGCTGGAATCACCTCCCAGGAAGGTAATTCAGGGCAGTTCTCATCCAACTTTTAAATAAAAAAAGTTTCTCAGCTCAAAACATTTTTATCATCTTCAGAATAAATTTTTTTTTTTTTTTCACTCTCACTCTTGAATCACTTCCTAAGAAACTGGAGTCAGGATACACTGTCTATTTCTCAGTGTGATGCATTTTGCGATGTTAAAGTGCACATCACTTGAATGAACCCACCTTGCTTTGTCCTCTCCTGGTTGGTATGCCAAATGTTGCCACTTTTCTCAGCACTAATTATTTTTCACAGAATCACAGAATGTTTGAGGTTGGAAATGACCTCTGGAGATACCTAGTCCAACCTCCTTGCTAAACCAGGTTCCCCTAGAGCAGGTTGCACAGGATCATGTCTAGACAGACTGTGAATATCCTGAGAGGCAAGACTCCACAGCCTCTCTGGATCAAATTAAGGTGTCCATGATGGTACACACACAATATGTCCTTTCTGACAGTGTGAACTTAAAATGAACCCAACATAGCTTGTTTCTTTAGACAGGAGTCCATATATTTGAAGCTAAAGTGCAGAAAACCACAAAGGGATAATGATTATGTGGCTAAACACACCACAGTTGGCTGGGGGAGATGTCAGGAACTTAGTGAGAGGGGAAGAGCTGAAGCTGAAAACCTCAGAAGCTGATTTTCTCAGATTTTCTATAAATACAACTGTTCTGTACTGTGTTTAAACACTTTGGATTAGTAGCTACAGTTCTCTGAATTCTGCATTTATTTATCTGAAGAAGGTAGGTGCTGAAAAAGCAGAGAGGTTCAATATAACTGCTTCTGCTGGGTTTTGTACTCTGTACTGAGGTCCTGCCACGAACAGATTCCAGCAGGGAACTAACATTACAGTATCAAGACTTAGGACCTGATTCAAGTTGCAGTCCAGTCTACTACAGAATGAAATCAGCTGTACTTCACACTTCTGCAATCTCCTCTCATCTGCAGAGATCACAACCTTATCCTCTTTCATTCCTTTTTTGGGGGGTTGAGAGAAGGAATAACAGAGCTTTTCCAGGCCCTCTATCTATATGTAGCGCAAGCATGTATCTCTTGCTTTCCTTGTTTTCCTCTGAACCAGGAGGAAAAGTCTTTCCATTGAAATGCTAATAGAGGAACAAACTGTATAATAAGACTGCATCCCCTTTGGGCCTACATGTAATTTACACATAAAATGAAATTGCACATGGCCTTGTTTTATAGCATATTTGTTTAATTATCTTTCTTAAAAGCCTTTTTCAATTAATTTTCAATATTTAAAAAAGGAATAAAAATGCCAATTTATCTGTGTACCTGATAATTAAGTACAGTTTGGGGAATAATTACATTATCTAATAGCAGGAATTTGTCCAGCTCTAATAACTGGCATTTTTCAACAGGTTTGCTTGCTTTCTTGTTCTCCAACTGCTCTAATTCAAAAGAAGTTTACATTCTGCATGTGTCAGTCAGTCCTCACTCACCACGTCAGACACTGAGCAGTTGACCAAAACAGCTCTGCCTTTGCTGACAATGACACAGGAAAGAATGGACAGATGCAGGCTTGAATCTCTCCTAAAGGGCCATTTGTACACTTGTATTATATACCAGTAAAAGTATAACCAATAGAACCAAGAAAGTATTAAGTTGTTCGTCACCTCTCACTGACTTTGAGAAACCCTAGTCTGACATACAGTGCTGAATTCTGGTAATCTTTTTCCAAGAACACCGGAGCATTCTTGTTCGATATCAGTGGGAACAGATGTGGAAGAGAGATGTTCAATAGATAATCACATGGCAGTGCACTGAGAAGAAAAAAAAAAGAAAATGTTGCATAGCATAGTCAAGAAAGTACCAAGAAATATGGAATTATTGTCTGAAAATACCTGTTGCTGGGATTACTACCAAAGATGAAAATCTCTAAAGCACTGAGGTCCAAATAGCAACCTTGGTGCCAAAACCAGCCTGTTGATTTTTCTGTTGATGAGGTAAGGAACAGCTCTATGTGGAAAATGTCCTGCCTGGACATTTCCCTCCTTCTCCATATGAGTAGCCTAAAATTGGCCATTAGAGTCTGGTTCAGTGCTGTGAAAGGGCTGAGGAGGCATGGAGGGGTTCTCCTACAGGTAAAGCACTTGACCCTGCATGGTTCCAACTGTTACCACTGCACCAAATCAGTACAAATGGGGAAGCTCCAGTTCTGAATTCAGCTTATTTATCCATGAGAGCTGGAGCAATCCAATTTGAACTAAAGGGATATATGGAACGGGATTAACAAAAGCAGCAGCTTGGGGTTTCAAGGTAAATAAATGAAATTACCTCCTGGAGATAGCTGGACATAGCTAATATTGGTTACTATTGCATACTGAGGGGCAGAACAAGACTAGTTGGTTCATTAAGAACCCAGAGTGTTCATTTAAGCCACTGAGGAACAGTCTAGATGTAAAACAGAGTTCACAGAGCTGGGGGCTCCTCTGCTGCAGAAGGAGCTGGAACTTTCTCATGTGGGCCAGATACATAATATCAAAGATCTATTCTATCCCCATAAATGAAACTGCTACTGTAATTTTTACCTACAGAGCAAATATGGTAGCAGGTGGGAACCACTTTGTCATTTAAAATATTTACTAAACAGCAGACAGAGAGTTTCACCTTACTTCACTTGAGAAGATTTTCTTCCTCTGTGAGCTGTGATGTTCTGTTTCCACAGCTGAGCTAGAGGCACTAAAATGGAAAACAGTCAAGTCATGCATTTCACCAATCTCAGGGTTGAGTGAGGGTTGATTTGTGCAACCAGAATGGTAGAGGATAAAGAACAAGAAAGCACTAATGAAAATTCTCCTCAGTTTTTCCAATGCCATTATTACTAGTTGCCAAGTTTAGTTTCTGTTGCTGAATCATGTTAGGAATGCAAGGGGAACAATAGGGTTTCAGGTCAAGTACTTGCCAGCTGCCTGACAAGGTAAAGATCAGGTTTTAGTCAAACAGCAAACATCTAAAGGCAAAGCTTGGTTTCTCAGCTAGTGCTCTCCTCTCCCCAGCAATACAATGCTTCACTCAGCCTGCAGTCATGGTAGAAGAAATAGCAGCAAAGAAAAAAAAAAAAATCACCAAAAACTTGAGAAACAGGCTCACCAGCCTTATTTAAGCATTTATTAGCACTTTCTCCAGCTTCTTTCTCTGCTTCTGGTTTATATCACTTCACCTTGGAGTTAATCAGGCTGGTGCTGACAATTAGGCTTGTTAACACTTTCCTTTCAGAAGGCTTGTTCTCCAATTAGGCTGTCTGCCTCGTTCCATGCAGCCAGAAGATAATGTGACTGTTCCCTGTACTTAGTCCCAACAGCATCTGCAAGGACACCTG
This sequence comes from Urocynchramus pylzowi, assembly GCA_013397555.1. NCBI lineage: Eukaryota > Metazoa > Chordata > Aves > Passeriformes > Fringillidae > Urocynchramus > Urocynchramus pylzowi. Next base: position 321,657 of record VZRH01006015.1, read on the forward strand.
GCAGCTAAGGGTAGAGCTTTTAATCCCTGAACTGTCAAAGCAAACTGGACAACAAACCAGATCAAATTATAATTAAAAGTAGTAAATTTTTTTAAATATCCATATTTGTGCATGTGAGGTTTGGGGTGTTTTTATTGTTGGTTTTTTGTTTGTTTTTATATGAATTAAAATGCTGGTTAAGTACCTTGTAGAAGTCACAAAAGTGCCTGTTCAAAGTCTGTTAGAGAAAGTGCTTGGTATTCAGTGGATATTAAATACCTAAGAAGCTTAAGCATCTAATTACAAATTTAGCTACTTACATATGTGGAAAATTTAGCTTGGAATGCTTTCTGTGCAAGTAACTCTTATAATCAGTTTCAGTTGCTATACCTGAAAGACCACTTACATTTTTTTCTTAAAAACAGATACATTTTTCTTTATTACATTTAAGGTAGTTCAGTCATGAATCAAAAGTTTCTATTCACCCAGAAAAATACACAAATCTGGGATCATTTTTCTGTCCCAAGAACCATCCCTTGTTGCTTAAGGAATGCCATTATAACTGACAGAAGCAGTAATGACAAAAGGGTGAAATAGATGATTAGCTGTATATTATGCTGCTTCCCTTTCTGGTCCTGGAATGGAAGGTCTGTGTGATTACAGCTGCAGTACAACTCAACCATATTGCTATCTTGGATATGTCATACATGCAATTCCATCACAAATAATTTGCTTCTTTTGTCTTGCATAAGGTCTCACAAACGAAGGTCTTAATTCTGATTATAGCTGTTCTCCATGCAGTCAACATATTTATCCTCCCAAGTTTGCACACACTGAGTTGTCTCTGTGCTGATTGCTCTCTGTTAATTTGATGTATGAATTCTGGCTCACCTCAGTAAAGGACCATAAAGTATTTGATGATGATGATGCAGACCAGAGAAGTGTTTCACAGCTGGTGGTCAGTGAATTTTATTTGGATCAAAGAGTATACACAGGCTGGGGCCATGGCACCAAAACTACTCTAAGGGGAATACTGTACATCACACGGTTTGATTTTCAGGTCATAACCTGTGTGTTTCTGTTTGGACATATTAACAATAATAATCAAGAGAGCCCGTGATTGCTGATGACATAAGAGTGCATCTGTAGACTGAGTGGTCATGAGAAGTGACTGCAGCTTTTATTATAGCACTACAGTCTAGAGTTTGTCAGTGAAATGGCTAGATGTCAAATGATACCTGTCAAGCACAGAAATGTTTAACTCTATTCTTGTGTTAGTATCTGTACTTTCAAGTTAACAAGATTATTCCTTCTTTTTCTAGTGAAGCTTCTAAGTATTTATAGCCTTATTAAAAAAAAAAAGGATACCTGAAAAATGCTATAAAAAATAAGTATTCTTCAAATAAGTCAGAGTTTAGCAATGTTTATTTTATTCCTTACCATATTTCCTTCATGCTCTGCACCTGGGGGCCATTTATTATGGAAGTAATTACAGAAGCTATTGATAAAGCTAACATACAAACATCAGCCACTTTCCAGGCTGCTGGAGATTTTGTGGTTCACTTTCATAAGGACTTAATTGAAGAGCACTGCTAAGGAAGGCAAAATAGACACTCCTTAGCTTAGTTTGATGAGTTGAAACTTCAGTGATTCTTTTGTGGAATACTAACAATAGCAAGAATACAATTTTCAGCAAATTAATATTTAAGAACAGCTACTCTACAGTCTCCCAGTGGGTTAGCTCCTACTTAAGTTTGGTTGAAAATGATGTTATAACCTTGACTTTAGTTAAAAGTAAAATAATAATGAGTATTTAGTCTCTTACAATGTCAAATGTCCATCTAAATGAAGCTAGCTTCATTAGCTCCAAAAAAAAAAAAAAAAAAATTTCCTCCAAAGCTCCCTCTCTCTTAAAACCTCTGTTATCCAGCTTTTTTCTTTAGGAATTGAAACACTGCTGGCAGTGGGCATGGTGTACAACTTTTGATTTTGCTAACACATAGTTAATAGAGAAAAATAGGCATATGCTCTCTGGCATCAAAAAAACCCGCACGATCCTTCTTCTTTTCAGAGAGCCATTCCTATCCAACGACAGCACAAAAAAGTAGTGGACACAGGAATGATGGAAGTGTGGAAGAATGTAGCATAATGCAGAGAATATCAAGGGTTTTGTAGAAGTTGAAAGCAAGGGAAAGAACTCTTAGGTATGGATATGTGGAAAGAGAATTCTTTAAAGCTGGTCAAAGATGTCATGCTCAAATATCTTGTTCCTAAGACAATGGTGTTTTTGACAGAACAACAATTTTTGTGAGGAGATTTGTCATTTGAGAGAACATTTTACATTGCTGATATATTTCAACAGAATAAAATACAAAAATTTTCATAGATGAAAATTTGAGTAAATTTTTCTGGCAGGCAGTTTTAAGGAGACTATATAGTTCTTGGGTCCTTTTTAAGGGAATAAAGAACTATTCATTTCAAAACAATTTCTATGGTATTAGAATGAAAACAGGTTGGGGTAGGGTGCTAAAATGACAAACGAAAAGAACGGAGCTGGAAAGGAAAATATGAAAAAAAGAAATTGTATGAAATATGTCTGAATAAAAATGGAGAATTTTAATGGACAGGAAAATGATCACTGTGAACAAATAACAAGAAGTCCAGAAAAGCAAATAAATGGAAATAAATGGTGCAAAACCTTCATATGGGCAAAGCCACATCTTTCTTATGACTCCTGGTAAAGATAGCAGATTTGGTTTTGACATTTTAGGTTTGCCAAGAAACTCAGAATGTTTCTGCTAATCTGTTCCTTGGTTTGCTTTCATATGTGCTTTTCTTAATGGAGCCATCTTTGAAATCAATAGGAAGAGTTAATGCCTGCATATGGAATGGCAAGAAGAAAGCAGGTGCCATTCTATCTGTGGAGCTGAGGCATGGCTGGGCTGCAGTGTATGCCCACTCTAGCTGTGCCTTATGTGGTTTTATCATGCCCTTCAAAATTGTGGACTGTATTGCAAGACAAGGTACAGGAAGAGTATTGCAGACCCATTGCAAACCTAGGGGAAATCCTAGGGCTGATGACTGGATTTTTTTGCTTTACTTGCAAGTTGTTACTGTATGCCCCAACTTCTCCAACTTCACCATGCTTTACCCCACTGTCTTTATGGTGCTGCCACACTTCTGTGCCTTTTCCTTTTGTTTTGTCTGAGAACCCTGCTGCTCTAACTCATGCCCCTTTCAGCTCTCCCTTCTCTGTGGCAGCTCTCCTTTGCTACCCTAGTTTTGATCCCACCTTTGTATCTTTCAGCAGCACTCAGAAGCATCTCAAAGCCAGAGTTCAAAGGAAATCCCAGAGAAGAAAGGCTACCCAGGGCTATGCATTTGCCAGCTTAAGCCCAGTTTTTAGCTCCTATCAGGATTTATTTTATAATGTCAGCATGTTACAGCGACGCAATCCTTTCCGTAGTCTCCTGAATAAACCCTCTCAGAGGAGTCTAAAGGTAAAAGCCTATACCAAGTGTTTACAGGGAGTCCTGTAGGAGACTTTTTGCACTCTAAAAAATTGGAAAAAATGTTGTTAACTGCTGTAACTAAATATCTAAAATTAAAGAGGAGACTAAGCATTTCACCTAGTTGGAAACTTTTGCTGTACACAGCAGCAAAACAGGCTACAACACAAGGGAGGAGCCACTGTAATTGCCTTTTGCTGTGATCTCTAGATTTTTGATTGAAAGGATCATGTCTAGGGTTCTATGCTCGTTCTTTTCTCATAAGCTCTCAGTACTTAGAAGTCTTTTCTTCCACTCTTAATTTGCCTGGAGCAAGGCTTTTATCTAGACTTTTAGCCAAGAGGCACCTGCTGAAATATTCATTGGTAGAAATTGTGCCATGGGTGTTTTTCCCCATTTGTCCAGTTCTATGTCATTAAAATAAGGTTGAATGCAATGAAAATAGGATTTGACACAGAAGAATGGCATTCTCTGAAAAACTTTATATAATAGGCAATTAACCCTTTTCAGTGCGAGAATTGAAATACTCAAGACTGCTGAATAGTATCCTCTCTCAATGGCCCTTTAGCACCACATCAAAATAGAATTGAATATTATAAATTCACTTGGTGAAAGAATAAAATTTTAATCTGCAATCTTAGATAAGGATGATTTAAAGATTTTGATATTTGATTTTTTATACTGCTCTCTACCTAAACATGATGATCACTTGAGGAAATGCAAAATCCATGCGTCTTTAAAATCTTATAATGTGTACCTAAAATCCATTCTTCTTTCCTTCCTGCCTTCTCATAATACTCATGTGGTCATATGAAATTATTCAAAAGACATTTTTTGTTTGGAATTTAGTCCGGGAATGAAAATGGAAGTATTCAAAAATTTCAAAGGTTAAAAATTAAATTGAATCAAAGAGGATCCCAGATATATACAATTAAGCCTGAAACAGTTTTGACCTTATACAAAGCTGGCCTCAAAGCTCATCTGTTAGCCTTGCTTTGAGTATGGGTCAGGTGAACTCTGTGTGAACTCTGTAGGTCCCTTCTGATCAAAATCGTTCTGTGATTCTATTTTATTATTGTAATGGAAGCAGATACTCAATGTGCAGAGAGGAGTAATTTTTTAGAAAACAGAGTTTAAATTTAATCAGTTAGCAACAGCAGGCGGTAAAACAAAAGTCTCCAGTATGATATTATTTCACCCTGCATTTGAGGGGCTAATCCTAGGCCTGATCTGAGAGTCTTCCCAAGAATGTAAATCCAATTACATAAAAGACATTTCCTTGTAGACATACTGGAAATTTCTTTGCATTTACTTGCATGGTTCCTGTCAGATTTTGTTATCTGATAACACAGATACATAATACTTTAACAATCTTTCTTTTCTCTAAAGATCTTAAAGAACATGAGGAGCAGTCAGAAATTAAAATGCGGAACTTTTAAGATGGGGAAATATTTTGGTTTTGCACTGGTATCAATTTAAAAACAGACACAAAGAAACCAAGTCATTTTCTCAAGATTTCGTAATGAAAATAAAGGGCAATTATGATTGTGCATCTAAATAATATAATATAGGGCTTTCAGCCTGTGGGTAGCAAAGGCTAGAACAGTCTCATATGACAACTTTCTTCCTCCTTAGCTTCAAAACTCTGGACTGTTTAGAAAACTAGGTAAGTTATAGCAAACCCACAATTTAATGAAAAGATATTTTTTTCTGTCATAAGTTGTCATTTATATAGGTTACAGTTTGTGAAAATTTTATATGTATATCCTTATCCAGCAAGCATTCTAACACATGCATTACAAATTATCTAAGTCCAAGATATAAATAGTTTAAAGTTAAGCAAGAGAATTTAATTTTAAAGTTAGACAATGAGATACTTGTTGGCATTTGACTGATGGTAGGAGGTGAAGCCCATAAGAGATCATCTCTGGGTATCTGCAATCTTCCCTAGACAATATCTGGAGGGACACATAAATAGATAAATAGATATATACATGGAAGATGCTGCTGAGTGCCTCAAGGTCTCTAAAGCAAGGCACATCCATGCTAGCCCAGTGAGAAATTTCTGTAGCACAAGTCTTGTCATTACAGTCTATCTAATCCTGTGTCAGATCCTGAGGCTCCTTTTTGAATTTGACCACAAGATTTCTCAGAATAGAGATGTACCTGGTTCAGGAGCTCTAAGGTCCACACATGGGAGCTCTGCAGAGTGTGCTTTGCACTGTCAGACACAGGCACTGTCCGTGCTCTGTCCTGCTTTGTTCTAAAAGGAAGGAGTACAGGGAAAGATCCAAAAGCCACGATCCAAAAGCTTTGATTCTTTTTCAACTGTTGCCAAGCTAGGAATGATAAATCTGGCATGAAGTCTCTAACCTTTTGGCCTGCCAATTACAGAGAAAAAAAATCCAACCACTTCAGTTGCTTCAGATTTTTCCTGAGATCCATGAGAAGAGAACTTGGCACTCTAGGAGTAATGTGCTGGGTTTACCCTTTTTGGCAAAGTGAGGCTGTAGTCCCATCTTTCTGCAGTAAAAATGCTGAGAAAAGGCCTTGTCTGCAGGACCTCGTGTCCTATCACGACGTTGTACGTGTATCACCAAATTCTGCTCTCATGTCCCTCAGTGTATATCTGGAAATGCTTTACAGAAGTGAATGGCTGTGATTCCAGCTTTACAGCAACATCACTGGCAGTAGATTTGGGTTTTGGCTGCTTTTTTCAGACTTTTCTTGGTGCATATTAGCATATGTGCTATTTCAAAAGAAAAAAACTCATAATGTTGCCATGATAGAAGTACAAGTGCAGCCAGGGGTGTTAGAGCACAGTTCTTGATTAGATCAAAATTGCTTAAGACAAGACTGACTGCTTCATTGACTTAACACAGCTGTAAGATCTGAAAAAATCTGATGGAAACAGCACCAGTGGGTCTCCACAACCTCCTTGAAAACCAGCCTCTTATGCTAAAGAAAAAAAAAAAAAGGTTTTTAGTAGATAAATGTAAAAATATTTTTTCTAAAGCAAAGTAAATACCCTAATAACTTCTTAACACCACTGAACAGCAGTCAGAAAATTGCAATCTAATAAAAAGGCTGTTGGCATAATTGGTGAATGAACTGTCTCTGCTACTCCACTGTACTCTGTCCAACCTGATATGTTAGCAACAGAATCAGCTTCACTTAACCCTCGGACTGGATGGATTAGGAGTTAAATACAGCAATTCTGATTATGATAAATAAAAAGAGATGGAGAATAACAATAAAGTACTTTGCATCCCAAGACTATGAAAACATTTAAACTTTATGGATCTGGCACAGGCAATAATGATCATGATTACAGCTGGATTGCATTTCAGTATTTAAATCGTGATCTTTGATTTAACACAGTTTTTCTAACTGGAAAAGCAAATGCATTCCAACTTTTCTTTTTGTTTGCTTTAATCCACTTATTAACCAATTCAGCAGTGACTTTTCCAAATATTCAGCATGAATTTGCTGGTTTTGGTCAATTCTCCTGCCAGTGGATGTGGATAAGCAGATATGGGATATGCAGACCTTCAGAATGAATTAATTTCAAACTCCAAGTGAATATTTGAGCAGCTGTTCTGCAATAACCTCCACTCATATTAGAGATGCAGATCCTTTTTGGACAGTTGCAGGAATCCCATGTGTTGAATGTGTCTGTTTGGGAGAAAAAAGAAATCTTATCCTGCCCCTATACCTCAGTTTCTAAAATGGCCTCTTGGGAGCACACAGTGTATACATGTGTAGGTACTTATTACACAACCTTTCTGACATTTTTGCCCCCTTCTTTCCATCCTGTACTGAGAAATTCACCTGCTAAAAAAGCTATTTGCTAATGGTTTCTAATGTCCTCTACTTTTTTGTCCAAACAATGTCAAACAATGAATGGCAGCAAAGACAAAAGTTGTTTCAATACTGTTTTTTATTCTCCCTGTTAAAATAAACTCTAAAAAGCAATTAGATATAACATATGCTATTACTACTAGTGAATCTTTGGACAAAATATTCACTATTAAACCACAAATATGAGCACATATCATAATGAATCAAAACCCTCCAAATAGTTTTGATCTTTAAACTGAAGACCAGAAATGGCCTTTGGCAGACTATTTCCGATACTTTCATTTAGGTTGAAGAAGTTTCCACTAAATTTTTAGCACAAGTCTTTGCAGACAGAACTTAAATATTGCAAAAGCAGTGATTGCTATTAAAAAAATGCATTAAATTTAATTTTATTTAATTGCTTAATGGCATTCAATGAATTCTTTTTCTGATATGGATTAAATCTTGCATTCATAGTTCTCTCAGGTTTGTTATATCCAAGAACTAGTGATTCCCTGTGGCAGATACAGTTTGTCCTTCCTGCTCACTGATGTCTTTAAGGAAGACAGAATGTAGGATCAATACAATATTTACACTTACCTCTGAAATTAGAAATAACTTATTATAGACATGGGAATTTCACATGAGCAGAAAGAAGTACAACAAAAAAAATTATATGCCATTTCTTTCACAGAAAGACATTGGGACAAAAAAAAAAAACCAACCCTGAAAGACAAACCCCAACAAACAAACAAATAAACAAAAAAACCAAAGAAAACACTCCTGGAAAAAAAAAAAAATCAGGATAAGAGGGTAATGTTAGTTTCTGGCTTTGAGGTTCCATCAAAATCTGAATATAAAAGGAGAACAAAGCACACTTGAAAACTCTCTGAGATCACAGAGTCTTTAGGTGATTACTTGGCATGCTTGGGTTCTTCTGAAGCTTACATCATAGAGAGTGAGGACAGCTCTAGTTTGAACTGACAGCTATTTGTGGAAAACCTGGGCACAATTCTGTCTTGCCAAATGGGTATATACAGTGTAAGGTCTTCCCTTTCATTAAATTAAACTGTACTAAAAACCTATACAACATCAAGATTGGGTTCATGATGAAAAAAATATCTCATAGAGTTATTCTGCAGTCACTATGCTCTTTTTCAGGGATGTAAAAACCTGTGCAAATTCTTTTGTTGTACAGAAGTGGCCACAGAAAATTACAAATATTTCCCTAATTCCTTTTCCTAAAAGTGTCAGTGGAATTTGCTTTACCCATTTCAATTACAGATAGGGCTTCTCTAAAGTAGCAAAAAATATATCCAACTTTTTTGTGTTTAAATATGGAACTGAAAACCCTAATCGCAATTTAATTTGACTAAATGCTTACATACTTTATGGTCAATCATCCAGATCTTTTACAAGGTTCCTTGGCTTTGGAATTAGTAATCTCAAATGGTGCTACATATGAGCCTTGTCTAACATGACATATATTGAAACAGACTGTGGAACGATCACTTAGAGATGAGAACCTTGCTACAGCTTTAGTGAACCAAAGCTAAGAGGAAAATTATTCAATTATAGTAAATTTACAGTAGCTTCATATTTGATAAAAGTGGTTCTTCTATCATCAGAGCATCATATTGAAAACCCTTGAGCAGCAAAATAGCTCTAGAAATGCAAGGGTGTTTGAGCCACTTATTAAGAAAATTCATCTGTCCTGATTTTTTTATGAACACTTTGTCTCTGTACAATAATGGCTATGAAGATGTTTTTGGCTACTGTATTGATGGTCCAATTTACCTTGGATAGCAGTGCAGAGAGAGTGGTGTTAGTGGAAATAGTTGTGGCAGAATTTGTGGCCCCCTAATTAACCCAGGGGTTGTCAGTGCTCTGGGTGCCCCCTGTAGAAGCATCTAATACAGAGAATTTAGCTCTCCTCTTTCAGTATAGTCTTGAGAAGTCTGGGGAGGGGGAGAGAGGAGGGTGTCTGTCCTGATTTCTTCCACAACATGCACCTCAGATCACTGTAATTTGTCCCAATCTGTTGTATGTCTCCCCCATAGACCTGATCAAGTGAGATAAGATGCTGATAGTGTAGTCAAACAAAAGAAAGAGTTTTGTAGGACAGGCAATACAGACTCTTGAATTTGAGAACACTCAAGCTTACAGGAAGACATCAAAAGTCCCTCTTTTAAAAATCAGTGGTTTGTCGGTCTTCTTCTGAAGCCATTATTAAGCTCAAATTCAACAGCTGATTTAATGCTTGTACAAATACAAGAGTAACAGATTGCAGTGTCTTTCAGCTCACCAATTTGTTCTGTAATCAGCAATCCAGATGCTCACTTTCCAAAATGGAGGATGTCATCATGTACAGTCTCAGTGGTGATGCAGTTATAACACATATATCCCAGAAAACCCTGTACGGAGTAACTACAGCTGCTGGTGACAAAGTTGTGAACATAAATTTCTTTCTAAGGATCACCTCCCAAGTCACTTGCAGCTTTCACTCCAGAAATTAAAGAAGTTCTATGAATGGCCAGGAAAATATATCATCTTGGGCTCAGATGAAAATATTTATTAACCAGTACTAATTACTGCTCACCCTCAGACCATGTAGAATTGGACAAATGGTCAGGCCTTTATTTCCCTACCCCTTTGAATGAGTGTTGTAAGCAATAAAAGTTTAGCAGAAGTTAATGAAAACCAGTGTGCTATGAGCATTACTTTAAGTGAAAGGGTAATGCATGAGTTAATATAATAAAGATTGCTTTTTTTCATACTGTGTGCACCAAGCTGCCCTTTGGGAAGTTATTTGTAGTTAGAGTGTACAGAGATCACTAAATGGTAACTAGAAAAATCCTAATTTTCACTGTTTTTTGTTCCACTTTGGATTCTTGAACTCCTCTTGATTCATATCAGCAACCAATCAATATCAGAAAACGATGCTATGCCTAGAGTGCTCAGTCATTTATCATGGAATTAGCTCTGTGTTGTATGTTCTGTGGCATTTATAGTAACTTGCATTGCAGTTCTGTTTGATTTAGCTACTTATTTATTTTTAAGTCTGAATATAGCAGACTGTATTTTTGCTAAAGAGCAAAAGGTATGTATGATGTTATTGTTACTACTACTGCCACTTGTCACTTATTAAGATAAGCCTTTACCTTTCTATTTTTCTCATTGTAATGGGCAAATAAAGCCTGACTAAGCAAAAAGATGCTATCTGTAAAGTGAAGAAGATAGTGTGTTTTTCTTGCTTTTTAACCCAAGAATTGTCAATTTCTTTGTCATAGCAGGGCTTGACACTTATGGTGGCTCGAACCTGCTTTGCATACTGTGAATTCCTTCAACAGCAGCATGAATTGTGACAGGGACTAATTAGAATTTCCACCCCCTCTATTCAACTCTTTTATTTTTGATGAGTGCCAGAACCAGTAGAGGAAGTTTAACTAAAACCAGATAAAGAAATTAGTCTCCAATTTTGGAAGTTAAGGAAAGAGTAGATGTACATATCAGTAGGTATTTCTGAGCATGTGTGTTTGTGAGTGTGATATATATAAATACATATATATACACCTTAATTCTTTTTGTGTTTGATACACAACTGTTTCCTTCAAGGTATCCATACAGACCCTGATGAAGCTAGGGACAGTCTTCCTGGTTGCTCTATTTGATCTTAATGTCTAGTTTTATGTGTATAGGGTGCAAGCTAGCATTTTTTTTTATGTGGAAATAGGCTATGACAATTAATCTTCACCCAAGGTAACCAGCCCCTTTTGATATTTCTCACATGATATGTAAGCCTTTCTGAAATCAGGTGAAATCCCATGGATTGGGGATGCATACGTCTACTGGAGTAGACTGCAATTCAACAGACTCCAGTGTGGACACATGAACATACAATCTACATTTGTTATTATTATCCTCACAAAATATTTGTATTGCTGTATCCTGTATCCCTCACTCAAAAACATTGCCTGTTATGTGCCACTCTACTTCCAAATAAGTCAAAGACTATTCCAGTTTGTAGCATCAGACAAATGTGCAGTGGCATTTAGCTGTATGGCTGAACTAAGAAGTGAACAGGTCTGTTTAGTACCACCCTCGTATCCTTATCACTGGAAATGCTGCCTGAGATATTTATGGATTATGCTTCTCAACACAGCAATCCAGGTGCCAGGTAGAAAAAACATAACTTTGCTGTATCTTGTAGCAAACCAGCCTGTCATGTACCATTGGCTCTGCTGACTGAGAGTTTATATTGTTCTTAGTACAGCTGTTGTGCATTTTCTTATAGTTGCCTTGTGCTCATGATCTGGCTATATCCATGGGTAGCATTTAGATTAAAACTCTGCAGCTAAGTTCTGTTTGTACAACACCTAGCATGGGATGAGATCCTGATCCCTGATTAGGGGTCCTAGCACTAGTACACTATGAAAGAGTGGCCAAAAATAGCAGAGCAGGGACACTAATATAGTGTAGCTAAAAAAAAAAAAAAAAGTAACTTAAACTAGTCTGCAAATAAATATTGAGTAATGATGATAAATAGTAAAATACCCTACTACAAAAGAGCCATTACATCTATTTATTACAGCTCTTATGCATGTGTTTAAAATTATGCATATGGAGAGCCTCAAGATTTCAAGGATACTATACTAGTCATATACTTAAAAAATTAAGCTTCAAGTTAGTGAAATACAGGCTTAATGAGGACAGCTTGGATAGTCTAATATGCACAATGAATTAATCACCTGACAGACTAATTATGCTGTATTGAAATGTTGATCCCAAGTATAATCATACCAAACTTGTCAAGCTGTTTAGAACCAAGGCAACTTGTAAGGTTTTCTGTGCAGTATACGTGCAGATATTCAGCCAGAGATCAGCCTGCCTCAAAGTTAGGTAACTTCCATTGAATCCTTAGTGTCCACTGACTTGAAGGGGAAGTTTTTCATGTAGCAGTCTCAAAAGATGAAGTGTTCTTCCTTAGGAGCAAGAAGAGAATTCCTGAGCAAGAATTCCAAGGAAATCAAGTCAACTTCAGAGTGGGGAAAACTGCTGAAAACAGTAGACTGTGAAGAATTCCATCACTGGCCAAAACTGTGAGGGACCCATCCAAAGAGTCAGTTTCTTCATTATTAGTGTTATATCAATATATCAGGACAATGGACACCCTCTATGGTATGCTTATCTGAGCAGGGTGCTTATTTTAGGAGGCGTGTTAGGAAGATGGTTTGATGGTAAGATCTCTGAAGCTTGTAGGTGTTGAAGGAGATCACTTGAGGATTTCCAAAGCTATTCCCTTTACATTCTGCTTTTGCATGCCTAATTTACTGCTGTGGTCAGTGCATTATAACTATGAATGAGGGAACCATTTTATTCAGGCTATTCTGTGAAAAATCCAAGCATTCACTGCAAACCTGAAAAGCTAAACTTTTAACCTGAAGTTCCATAAATAATTGCACTTAGAAAGAATATGAAATATCATTTACTGTCTCAATCTAGACTATATCCTTCATGGGGAATAACACTGGGAAGTTTTTAATTTTTTTTTCCTCTTTCCTTGATTGTTTTTGATGCTTTTAGTTTTTACACAGCATAAAGATTGTGGAAGGCAGACCTTCTGGTTTTAACAATCAATATCACAAATACAGCTTTGTTTTCTACCTGACTTGTTCTTTAATTACAGAAAATTAAATAAAAGAACTTCTCTCACTCTAAGTGTATTTGGGAAATGTTCATACTCTCTCTTAAAAGTGCAGAACTTTAGTGCCTTTAGGATATAACAATGCTTTATTTGGATTCAAGTGATTAAAGAGCTAATTTTCTTAGTGGGAGGTTAGTACATTTATACAGAGAAACTGCATTACAGGAATATGGATACATTTGAGTTCCACAGGGGCCCAGGGAATTTGAAATTCCCATCTCTCTGCTTGTAGCAGCAAAGACCATAAAAAAGAAGAAGTAAAAACCTTCAGTGTTTTGTATCTTCCGAGTCTGTTGTCTTCTATATAGCTGGAGACAGTTACATTCATTTTTCCCCAGGGTACTAACTTTTTCTGAAGTAGTCTGTTTGGTCTTTTTAATTGTGAAGTCATAGAGTTAATTTCCTCTGCATTGATTTTCAAATGATGCTGTAAATGTGAGGTTCAGATTCTGTTTCTGTCTAAGTGATTTGGCTGCTTAGTGCTTTCAAAGAAGTTTGATTTCATCCAAGTTAAAAATTTGAATAAAGAAAAGCAAAGACCAGAGCATAAAATCTGGGCAATACTACATAGCTTTTATAGTGTCATAGAATTGTTTCCAATAAAAGAAAAGGCTCCATAACTGTAATATTTTCCATTCTATATACAGAGCAGAATTGCAGCATGTATTTTGAAGAATTATATCTTAATTATTATGCTGTACCAATTTGCTGAATGAAGTTTGATGATGCTGTTCATTGTCCTGACAAATAAGCTGTCCGAATGCTCTTCTGCACTATTTTCTGGAATGAGAATGCTGAGTTCTAGATGAAGGTTGTGGTCTCCAGTTGAAAGACAGGCTGGCATTTCACCCAGGAGGAGTGGAAATAAGCAGCAGTGAATTTGGCCTCGATCCAGGAATTAGCACATTTAGGCTTGCAGCAATGTCATCTTCAGTGATTATGAGTCATTGGCTTGGATTCACCCAAATGAAGACATCTCCAGCAGAGCTGCTGGTTCATGTTGTATTGCCCCTACAGTGAGCTCAAATGAAATGAGTTGTTTGCTGAGTGAAAGGTGTGAAAACCTCTAAGCACATGTGGTTTATACAATCTGTCTAACCAAAACCAGTACCGCTTTTATTGTGTAGATGGATACAATCACCATCCAAGCTGAAGTGAAGCATCTCCTGTAGGACTCTAGAAAGTCTCATGCTGCTCTTGGAACGTGAAGCCACAGTTGCATACTCTGCACACTCCTTCAGCTCATTGGCTGGTGATTTCTGCAGGTGGTCTATAGCAGTGGAACTGAGGAGAGGAATTTATTCCACTGTGATGCAGATGAATGACTGAATAGGACACCAAAAAATGAACTGGAAGGAGATTTCCTCAACAATGGCTTTTTTACTTATCCACCTGCTACTGAAAACCAATTATTTTCTTGATAATATTTCCATTCATTTATGTTTAGGTCTTTTTGCTTTTCTCAAAACACTGGCACTGGAAGTCACTTATGACAAGTAGGTATTACAATGAATTTCTCAAGTAATAAAAAAAAGGTCTTTAATTTTCCATCTAACTGAGTGCTGGGCGAGTAAACCTTGGCTAATTACTGACTAGAGTTTAAAGAGCCAACCAATGGTGGGTACAATGTCCAGGAAAATCAATTGTTTCAAGCCCAGTCTGAGCTCTATTCTGATTTCATAAGGATCATTGTATGAAATAAATTCCATTACCTGGGGAAGAGACTAGGAAATACTGTAGATGTTTTATATTGCTGTTTGAAAGCTGAGGAGATTAATGCTAGATCCTTTATTTTAGTGACACAGCACAGTAATCTGGGTTCAGACAGTTGGTTTATTGAAAGGAAACCCTTTTTTTGTCTGCATTCCAGGATTTAAAAGAAAAAATAGAAGCTGGGATTAGAGCCAGACTGAGGAAAAACGATGCAGTCTGTCAGCAAGCCCTCAGGTAACAATATCATAATTTATAAATTCTACCAACAATAGGATAGTAATTAAAGATGTAAGTTTCCTGTTTCCTGTCTCTATTTTCAGCAAAACAGATTTCAGAATGCTAAACTGTTTGTGTGTGTCCCAAAGCAAGGATTTAAACCAGCACCAAAAAATCTCAAAGAATCAAACCATGCAGAAGGGCTCTATTTTTGCTTCTGTTATGACTTGCTCTTCTTACTACTTATGGTGTAGTAGGCTAGTGGCACTCTGGACTTTCTGACTTGTATCACTGAATGACCCAGAATTATTTTCCCACAAAGGCAAGTTGGAGCATTTTGTGGTTTGTTTTGATTTAAAATGAGGAGCACACTGGCCTGGATCTTGTAGCATTCCTTGGAGCTTGTGAATTTGCCCTGATGAGCTTCATTCCTGCTGTACCTAGTCTTTGGCCCATTAATTCATATGTCTTGGGCTAAATGAGTGAAAAATGGGGTACACATGGGGAACAGGCAGAAATAGTTGGCTGGTATAACAAGACCTGCTTCCCCTAATTACAGCAATCCTGATAATATACGCTTAACTGTGTAGGATCACGTTGATCAATAAAGTGACCTTACTGTTGGCAAATGCTGGTGTTTCAGTGACAAGCAAGTACTACATCATTTTTGTTGGAACTAATTAGAATATTTTCATTGCCTATCTAATTTCTGCTTATTTCATTTGTAATGGCCTAGAGTTATGGATGTTATTTTATGTAATGTTTGTACAGTACACAGCACAATGCAGGTCTATTTGTGATTGGGAATGGAGGGTGGTAAAGTAAGAGTAAAGCCAATAATATTAATAATAACAAATTAATGATATCAGTTAATACTGTGAATCTTGTCAGCAGTCATTGTTGAGTTAAGCATTGTTGGACTAGTCTGATAGTTAAATGGCATGCTGTCAGGGAACATTTCTGTTTCACAGATGGTACTGTGCAAGTGCCCAGGCATAGTGTTAGGACATCGTGTTGTACCAGGTTCCACCAGACATAAAATTAAGGTCTTGACCACTTACAGCCATAAACAATAAATGCTATATAAAATAAATATACTGAACACAAAGCTTGACAGCAGTGTCAGCTAGAATCGGAAAAAAAAAGTTTTCTGACTCTTGGATACTTAGTCCAACCAATATTGGCCAAATCAATCTTTGAGACTCTTTCTGCAAGGTCTTCTTCTGCGGTGTCCCTGGGTAAGGTTCCTTTCACCTTGCACAATGTTTCCCTGTAGTGCCCCTTACCAGATCCTGCATGTCACTGGATTTTTCATAGTGAATGGAGTTGTCTCCCTATCTATTGTTCTGACAGTTAAGCTAAATAGTACAATTTTCTTATGGCCTCCATACCAAGGAATTGACCTTCTAGCTTTCCTTGGGCAAATACTGAATTGCAATTATCAAGGTATTTGAAATGGATTTGTGACTCAAAATAATGTGTATTATTCCAGGAAGGAAGTGACGTATTTGATTTTTACTTTCCCATTTTCAACTATCAACTATAACTGTCACTAACAATTTCAATGACTTATTTGCTTTATTCCTCTTTTATTTTGCTGAATGTCTCATGAAGAAAGATTAAGTGAGAGTTGAAAGTTGCACAGTCTTTCCAAACGTATCTCCTTTTAGAAAATTCTTCTTAACCTTTCACAACAAAAGCATAAAATCTGATTTTAAGGTAAGTTTGTCTTTCCTCTTTAGGCCTTGAAAAGCAAGGGAAAGAATCGTGATCTACCCAAATTTATAGCCTGAACTGAACCTAAGTAGATGAGTAAGGGCTGTTTGGTTTTACTATGATCCTATGGTGGATCTTTCCCTTGATGACCTAAAATGAGACTGGTTAGTCCCCAACTTAGGAAAAACTGGGAGTAACCATTGGTGCACACAGCCACTAGGATTGCCTCTGCCCAGCACATCTTGCAAAAGTTTTGTGCAGTGCAAATCACTCACACAAAAGCTGGGTAAGTATCAAAATGCTTCTAATATTTCCTTATGCAGGTGATTGTCTTTTCTTTCTTCATAACCTCCAGGAAATATTCTTCAGGACTCATGTATATGTCTTTTCCTGAGTTAAAGAAGAAAATGCTAATGATTTTACTGGACAATTCTTGCAGTCATTACTGCATTGATGGTAAAACCTGATATTCTCCTAGAACCACTTGTTTTTCTAATCTCACTTAGCCCAGCAGCTTAACCTGCATATAATTCAAAATATTTGAATTTAGGAAAAAAGAGGAATGAGTAGGAATGTGTGTGGTTAATGAAACAAAATCCTAAACAAATAGTGTCACAGGTTGTAATTATTTAAAGCTTAGAAAGATTCCTGGGAAGGCAATGAAATAAAAAATAATAGGTGAATTCATGAGGGCTGCCATCACCATGAATACCACCATGACCTCATCGACCTTCTTCCCAAACAGTGCTACTTACTCATTTCGGGATTCAGTTCACAGTCGCTCTCCTGGCCTTTAATGGAAGTGAATGACTTTGGGGTATAAGCAGGGCATGATTATAATACCATAATGAACTACCTCCTGCATGTGTATCCCTCACCTTGTACTAGAGGGAATTAGAATGACCTCAGCTGTATGTCATAGGCTGTTAGCAGTGAGCCCAGGTACGTGAGGATGAGCTTAGTCTTAACATGGGAATATGTAGTGAACTGGGGGCTGGACCCATAAAGGACCTAGGTCACGCAACATGTTATTTTTAGATGCCTAAGAGCTTAGTGAAATTCACAGTCCCCAGTGTCACAGGCAACACATAAAATGCAAGGAGTATGGAACCTAGAGATGAGCCCTTTAAAACCAGGAGGCTTTAGGTATCTCACAAAGTGCATATCAGAAAGAAGAAGCTGATTTCTTTTCTCAGGGACCAGGGATCTCTTGAGATTTCTAGTCACAAGGAAGCTGGACACCAAGCTCAGAGTTAAGCTTTTCTTGTGAGGCATCGTGCGTACAAACAAATACACCTTCAACCTAAGTCCTTGTCAGGGAGCAGTTTTGAAATGTTTATCTTTTTTGGTCTGGAGCACAGACTGAAGTTGTTTCCTTTGGGTTTTTTTTGGTCTTTTTTTTTCCTCATCCAAGAACATTGCCCAAATCACTTGGTTATCTGACATACTGGATGAAGTGTTCAATTGCTCCTAGCAAAGAAATTAAACGCTGTATATATAATTAAAGACTCAGATTTTGGCAGCAGATGAGTGAGATGTTAAGGATCATTGCAATGCTTAAAAATTGGATTGATTTGTCACAAATCTCTCTGTAGACCTAACCCTAAAAATGCGCAACATTTGGAGCCTGTATCTAGCAATTTTTAAATTTTGGAATGGCTATAACAGTGAAGTTCTCTGAGTTGAGCAGCATAGCAATGAAGTCTTAGATGACCACATTATTTGGCATACTTACCTAATTAGCAAAATCTCACTCTTGTTACAATATATAGATGACTGTAATTAAAATTATAGCTGGGTAAACTGAGGCACAGGAAAATTCTGACTTGCAGAAAATCACATGAAAATCTCAGAAAACAATGTCTAAAAATGAATCCCTTTTTGTTTGCATCTCTCTGTTTTCCATTTATATTAACTCACCTTCTGTGTTATGTGCATGTCTGCAGTCAGGAAAAATATCTGAGACAATGGCTATTGGATGTCACATAAACTTGTAAGAGATTCTCTCTCCAAAGGTCAGATATTCATGAAAATATAATCAAATAATTTAGTTTTTTTTTTTAATGGGCATTAATTAGCTCATAAAAACAGGGATGTTTGAAAGACACCCAGTCCTGTCTAATTTTTTGCTCTCAGGCACACACCCACTCCTGGAAATGTGTTCTCTCATGTTAGGAGCTCTGGTCTAACCATCCCAATATATAAGGTTATGAAAGGATTTGCTTAAGGCATTTTTATTTTTAGCCGTGCAAGCAGTCAGAAGAAGAGGAAGACAGAAAGGGGGAATGAAATTATCTTGGATTTAAAATGGATGAGAAATGTGAAAATGTGTAACTCTCAAATGCTTGTGCTTTGGGAAACAGTACTACTTCAGCTTAAGAATGAATGAAAAAGATAAGTGATGTGCAGTTTCTTGTTGAGAATGAAGAAGTACAGCCAAGAAAGGTTTGGACAAGGGATTTGAAAAATAAGTTTGAGAATAATCTGACAATGAACTGGGCAGACAATAAGCAAATTGGCACTTTCCCATCTTTTCTAATAAGAGGAAAAAACAGACTGAAGATAAGATGAAACAACTGTATCTGTTGAAAGATTTCTGACCAAAACATTAGGCCAACAAAATCTGAATCTCACAAAGTCAATACAAAGGAGAATAACACAAGGTCATTGCATTTTTCCAGCTTTCATTTCAGCTTTCTGGTCAGGCAGTGTGATATGTTAAAACCTTTATTTTCAGTCAGTGTTAAGTGAATGTGCAGCTAGAGATGCACCAAAATGATGATATTAAAGTAAAAAAATATCCCTTGAGAGCACGCCTCTGTACCTCCTCATCCCTCCAGCATAGTTAGAACTTCTTCTGGCCAACAAAGCCAATCTATAACTATTATATCTTTTTGTCTCTTTTCATATCTCCTAATACAAGCACTGTTGTAGCTGCTGGCTAGAAAATTAACCAAGTGAACTCTCTTTGTATGTGTCTCTTCTCATCAGATTACTGGAAAAATTTAAGTCTCTCCCTCTCTCCTTTTTTTCTTTTCAGGCTGGTAGCACACTGGAGGGGCTTAGACTGAAACAGTTTAACTTTCATATATCTCATTCTTCACTGGAGTTGGTGGACACATCATTATTCTCAGCCTTTGGGGGAATGATGGGTAGACTGTGTGGTTATGTCCAGATGGTGATTCAGGAATCTGATTCATTAAGAGAAAAGCAAAATATAAAGCAGAAAAACTGAGAGGAAGCCAGGAGACAAAACAGTGGTCTGTGGGCATTTTTCTGAGGAGTGTTTGTTTGGCAGAGGCTGAGCTATAATGTTCAGATTTATGGGAACGTGAACAAACATTCCAGTTAGAATGGATGCAGCTGAGGATCTAGAATCCTGTATACTTAGTTCTTGCAAAACTTGAACTAGGGTCTCTTCATATTTTGGATCACTGTCCATTCTGTTGTAAAACGTATCACAAAATCAGAACTACTTGGGTTTGAAGGGACCTTAAAGTTCATCAAGTTCCAACACCCCTGCCATAGGTGAAAGTTGCTCAAAGCCCCATCCACCCTGACACTGAACACTCCCAGGGATGGAGAATCCGCAACTTCTGTGGGCAACCTGTTCCAGTGCTTCACCATCCTCACAGTAAAGAATTTTTTCCTTACATCTAGTTTAAATGTACTGTCTTTCAGTTTGAAGCTGTTCCCCTTTGTCCTGTCACTATATGTTCTTGCAAATAGTCTCTCTCCATCATTCTTGTAGGCTCCCTTCAGGTGCTGGAAGCCCATAATTTGGTCATCCCAAAGACTCTTGTCCAGCCTGATCAATTCCAATTCTCTCAGCCTTTCCTTGCAGGAGAAGTGCTCCATCCCTCTAATTATCTTTGTGTCTCTCCTCTGGCCATGCTCCAACAGGTCTGTGTCCATCCTGTGCTGAGGACAAAGTGGACTTTCATGAGAGCAGAATAGTGGGGCAGAATCCCCTCCCTCACCCTGCTGTCCACACTTCTTTGGATGCAGCCCAGGACACAACTGGCTTTCTGGGTTCCAAGCATATTTTACTATCTCATGTCCAGCCTCTGACCTACCAGCATCCCCAAGTCCTTTCAGCAGTGCTGCTCTCAATTTGTTCATCTCCACCCTGTGTTGATACTGGGGGTTTCCCTGACCCAGTTGCAGCACCTCAAACTAGATCTTGTTAAATCACATGAGATTCCCTTGGGCCCACTGCTTGAGCTTGTCCAGGTCACTCTGGATGGCCATCCCATCCTTCAGGCGTGTCAATCACACCACTCTGCTTGGAGTCATCTGCAAATTTGCCCTTGATCCATCCATCCATGTCATTAATGAAGATATTAAATAACACTGGTCCCAGTATGGACCCCTGAGGGACACCACTTGTCACTGAGGTCCATTGGGACGCTGAGCCATTGACCATGACCCTCTGGAACAGACTGTCCAGCCAATTTCTTATCCCTCTAACAGCCAATCCATCAAATCCATCTCTCTTCAATTTAGAGAGAAGGATGCTGTGGGAACCATGTCAAAGGCTCTAAAGAAGTCCAGATAAATGACATCTGTGACCCTTCCCTCACCCACTGATGCAGTCACTCCATCATAGAAGGCCATAGGCTGATGAGGCAGGACTTGCCCTTGGTAAAGCTCTGCTGGCTGTCCCAAATCACCTCCCTGTCCTTGATGTGCCTACAGCAGGGTGTCTAGGACAATCTGTTCCATGATCTCCCCGGGTGCAGAGGTGAGGCTGACAGGTCAGTAATTTCCAGGGTCCCCCTTTCTAACCTTTTTAAAGATGGGCACAATGGGTACAAAGTCCAGTTACCTTGGACTTCACCTGACTGCCATGACTTTTCAGATATCATGGAGACTGTCTTGGCAACTACATCAGCCATTCCCTCAGAACTTTGGGATGCATCTTATTGGGTCTCACAGACTTATATACATTAAGGTTTCTTGGATGGTCATGAGCTATTTACATTGGGAAGCACTTTTCTCCCCAGTCCCCATCCTGCTGTTCATCCACTTGAGAGCTGTGAGGAAAGAGATTACCTTTAAAGACAGGGAAAAAAGTTGTTGAGTACCTCAGCCTTCTCATCTATTATTACCAATTTTCCAGCACTTTCTATTGGAGGGGACACACCTTCTTGACCTTAATTTTCTGTTTAACATACATTTTGTTATTCTTTGGTCTTGTAGGTGTTTTTGTTTGTTTGTTTTTCTTTTTTTGTTTTCATTTTTTTAAATAAGTGAGAAGCATCCTTCATCTTATTTGGAGAGCAATAATGACTCAGAAAATATAAATCACTTCACCTATGAAGATACTGAGTGGAAATATTTCTGTCATTCCCTGTGGAAAAGATGCTTGGTGGAAGTATGGGGCTACAGAATTATTTTTCTGTCTCTTAAAAAGATTATCTAGCTAAAAATTTTGATTGGAAAAAACAGTAATATGGGTTGAGGAAGTAGGTTGATTTTATAGGGACTGAGCAAGATAAAAGCATCTCTTGGGGAATGAGACAGTCATATAGCAGCAAAAAAGTATAATGTTTTAATAACAGGAAGAAAACTTGTAAAGTTCTGTAGACTTCAGAAATTAAGCCAAGAATTAGATTCATATCTTTGATGATCACTCCTCTAAAATGGCTTTGTTTTTAATTTGTCATCTTAGTATCAAAACCAGATATATTTAATATTTGCTTTCAACACATACTCACAATTCATACCCTTAGATGTGTACACACCAGATCATAGAGGGGAGACCTGTACTGACAATGTGAGAATGGGAAGAGCAGTATATTGCATTTCTGTGAAGTTGCTGGTTTTATTTTACAGTTGCTATGTGCATCTGGGTAAATTTGTTCTGAAGCAATTAAGTTAACAAACATTTTGTTCCACCTGAGGGGTCTACAGACCTGTTTCAGTTGGTCCACTAATTTTCAGTGGTATCACACAGGCTGGAGTAAGGAAAATTAGCTGTCCTGGCAGTTCTTGAAAATGAGCAGCTGACAAAGACTTGCTAGAACATCCATGTCTCAGGAATGTAGCCAGCCACTCATCTGAAATGTGAGGATTTCCCTTGTTTGTGACTGGCCGAAGGTGCTCATAGTCTCTAGGGATACCCCCAAACAGTTTCTGTCCCAAAACATTAAGGAAAAACATGGAAACAGGAAGCTTATGAAGAACACTTTCATTCCTTACTGAAAGAGAATTTGATGCACAATTTTTGTGAAATTGCAATTTTATTAGAAATGCTCACCTATTGACCTCAAAGTATTTATGCCCAAATTGTAGTGTTTTGATGGCTTAGTGTTTTGTTGTTGTTGTTGTTGTTGGTGGTGGTTTTTTTTTTTGGGGGGGGGTTTGTTTTGTTGGTTTGGTTTGGTTTTTTGGGAATTTTTGATTTTTTTTTTTTCTTTCCAGTATATTAAAGGCAAAGTTCCCCTCAGGCCTTCTTGGCCTGAGGAATGTTGTATAGCACAGTGACAAAAGAATAGTTGAAAATAAGAAAGTTGAAGTGTTGAAAGGCATGAAAAAGTCTGGCATTATTCTTCACTCATTCCTTTCAATGCTGTGGTATCTGAGGTTGGACAAGGCAGGCCCAATTTCCTCAATTAAAATGTGGGACTGATAATAGTACTGTGACTGAATTGTTGAGAGATTTATTTAATTAATGTTACCAAAAGACTTCAAACTCCTTAGCTAGATAATGTTCTAAAGTATCACATTTCCTTCAATAAAGATTGCTTGCCAGCTGGGAGTACCTGTTCAAGAGGGAGCATTTACAGTGTTGCACAAAGTAGAAGATATAAAACAAGGAGACATAAGTAAAATATTTTTTAAGAACTTATTTGATTTTTTAAATAATTCTTTCAGCTTGTGACTGTGTACAACATGCATTGAGGAATCATTACAAGGGCAAGGTCTGCATTAAGGCTCTTAAGCAATGGGCAAGATCTGTATTAAGGCTCTTAAGAATACTGAAAATAATGCTTGTTTCTTCTATGCTCTAGAACCAGCACTCTAAAATATCTCTCTAATATAAAACAAATTATTTTCCTTCTGTCCTTTTATCCTGTTACAAATTACAGTGGAACTCAATAATGAATAGATATAGCTGAATTTTTCAGTTATAAAAGATGGCAGATGTGTTGGTCTCAGCTGTTACTTTCAGCCCTAGATTTTATTTAACTGGTTTGACCCTTCCTCCTTATCCTTCAAGTCTCTCTCTCTCTCTCTTTTTTTTTCCTCCTTGTGAATATGCTGCAGAAAGTCTTTACCTCTAGGTAGAGTNTTTTCCCTTCTTCTTTCTTTTTTTCTTTCTTTTTTTTTTTTTTTTTTTTTTTTTTTTTTTTTTTTTTTTTTTACTGTCTTGGGGCTAATCTCCCTTTCCTGGTCTTTTGGTTCTGCTTTGTTTTCCCACTCTCAAGGTCATTGGTGCAATCCCTCTTACCATGGTTTCAAGAGGGCAGAAACCTCCTACCAGTCATCCACAAGAATCTGGCAGCTGGTATTGGTACTTCAGAGACAAACATGTAACTGCCATAGGAAATAACTTCCTAAGGGCCAAATTCTGCTTTCATTAGTAATGCAAACAATGCCATTAACTTCACTCTGAATTGATGCTGTTAATTAACATGGTGTTATTTTTCTGTTATTTGTGGTTCTTTTCAAAAGTCATCAAAATCAGAACAAAAAACAATGTAATAACATCCTACAAATTACTTTAATTATGGAGTAATATTAAAAGGTATCAAAAATACATTAGATATTTTCTTTATGTGATTCCAGGTTTGCAATGCTGTGGTTACCAGAGCATAGTAACACTATTGCAGTGCAAGGATGAGGGCTCATGAGATTCTTATATTCTTCAGTTTTTCTCCACACTATATAAGCTCTAAAATCCAAAAACAACAACAAAACAACACCTCCCAAACCCCAAACCACAAAGAGATATTTAACTGAACTTTTACATGCTGACAAAGCACTTAATTCCAGATTTTACAATGTGTTAACATTTTTTTCCTTTTTTTTTTTTTTAAATCCGCTTAGATTAAAATCTGACAAGGACTAAAACCTTGAGTTTTCAGGATGAATTATGTGTGCTTGCTCCTGCCACAAGAATCTGATAATACCATATACCTACCTATCCATAAAAATTCACTTTAGTTTCAAGGGTCTCAATGATATTTGAAAAACCTAATGAACATTACATTTTGTGATAAAATAATTTATTTTATTCCTATGTAACATAGAAAGAATTGAAATGTTCATGCAGAAGTTTAGTGAGTTGCCTAAATTCCTGCAATATAAAAAGAGCAAAATATAGCTGACTTAATACGGTGCATCCATTGGCTATTCTATCTCTTTTTACTAATGTCTGCTGAATTTGGAACACATCAATCTTTTGGTGATCTCCAGCTAAAAAAAACCAAAAAACAAATCAACAAAAAACCCGTCAAAACAAAACAAAATACCGAAACATTTAAAACAAGTAAAGATTACATTCATTTATCCATCAGGAACACCTAAGTGGTGTTAGCATCTGATATCAAGTGCATGCACATTTGTGTGTTACAGTACTGTACCCCAGCCACACATGTAAGATGTAAATTAAATGTGAGAGAACAGGATAATGTATCAGGGTTTTTTTGCCTACAGATGATCAAGAAAAGCCCCATTGAGAGGAAAACATCTAGTATTATTCTTAAAATGACACTTGAAAACAAATATCACAACTTCAATAAGCCTGAGAATTAAATTCAATGCAGTATAAATAACAAAGGCCATCAAAAGATAAAAGTTATGCAGAGAAGAAAAGCCCTAAAACAAGGTAATGCTTTTGTCACTCCCAAACTATATAAAAATCTACCAAATTAGAAGGTTTAATATGACCAAACATTCCCTTCCAGTTACATACATAACTATTTTCAGCATTTCAAAATATTCCCCTTTGATTCTATATGAAAATGAATTTTCTTCATGCCCCCTAAAACTATCATTGATATTGGTTTAATTAGAAGCTTCTGCAAATACACCAGAATCATGTATTCTGAAGAGGGAGTTGAGGAAATCAAATGCAGAAACATAGAAAAGCTTTGCTGGGACCCTCTTGACTCCTGAGCAATCCACTGCTCTAGGCAGGGTAGGTGGTAAAATGAGACAATCAGATTCATTGACCACTTCAATAGTGCTGAGCTCAGAGTAGATTGTCAGACAAATCTGAGGAGCAGAGCTGCGTTTTCTGTTCCCATATTTAATGTAACCTGTAGTTCAGGTCCATCTCTGTGACAGATTTTTCAAGAAGATTATATATGTTATATGCATAATATATTGAATGACGGGTATCAGCTCCTGATAGAGGGTTCTATTTTGGTCTTTCACTTTTGAGGATTTTGGGATGGCCATGATGCAGAGCAGAAAATAACGCAATTGTAGGGAGAATACCTGTCTCCCTGGCCTGAAACTTCTTCTCTAAGACTTGCATCCTGATCTGGGCCCACAGCCTAAAATAGCAGACAACCAAGACAGGCTGTGGGGCTAGGTGCACTGGATTTTTAAAAGCCCTTCCACTCATGACAAACTCACACATGCCAATGCTGCAGAACAATGGACACGTGCCTATTTTTTGCCATTTCATTTTTACTCTTAATTCTATTTGAATGTAAGATTTCAAATAAAGAGTTGAAAAATTTTACCTGAAGAGGAAAAAGTAAAAAGCTTTGAGAAAAAGAAACCAGATTTCCACTGGAGACTGTTTAACAACCTGAACTAGAGCTGTCAGCACCATGAATCTACTGCTATAAGATCATGCAGCTCTCTTGTCATATCCCAGAGTATTTGCATGCTCTGCTCTCTGCCACATCTGAAATACTTATTCTTGATCTGGTTTTATTTCAATTCTGTTCCATAAGAACCACATATTCTTTTAGCAAAGCAGAAGATATTTGTTAGAACATTTTATAATTCTTTATTTAAAATGGCAAGATATTCAATTCCTTCTTGGATATTAAACATTATCCTCATGGTTACAGATGAGAGAGGCACATGTCTCAAATTCAAGATTAATCCTTTCCTCAGGTGATATATATAAAGGGAAATTTCCAAGGTTAAGTGTACATCCTATGCAGTTTTAGCTGATTACAGTTTTATGAATGCAATGTTAAGAGGTGCTTAATTCCCACTGAAACCATCAAAAATTTCCATATACTTTGCACACCTCATTGCTATAGAGGCTGTTTTTCAAATGGACCTTTATTTTCAGAAAAAAAAAAAAAAAAAGAAGCTGCAGATCTCCCATAGCAAATCTATGGGAGCACTCCAGTTTTATAAATTTCCTCTCTTCTTTACCTCATGAACCCAGGTAAATGTGGAGGGCTGTTCAATAAATAAGCAAGCAGAGATTAGAGCACCTAGAAAGAAACAATGAGAAACTTGGCTGATGGTGCTGGTTCACTAAAGTTATACTCACCACAACAGACAAAACATGTAACTATTTTCAGTCTCTACCCTCTCAGCTCCATTTCCCCTCACAGGTAGGCCACGCAGCAGTCTATTTTAGGCATTACAAAATCATTTCCAAGGTGGGAGGGACTTGTGGAAAATTACACCATATTCAGAGGGGACAGACACAGTCTGGCAGCATCCTCTCAATTCTAGAGGGGGTAGGTGTCTAACTCCTCAAAAAAGAATATATTTGTGCAGGTTAGGATTTTGTCTACCCCCATATGCTCAATAAAATCAGCCAGAGGAAGTGCTGAGGGGATTTCAAGCTACATCTTTATCATGGGTTAGTAAAGTGCCGAAGGCAAGTGTAATCAACCTCATGATTCAAAAGAGAAATGACTCAGATGAAACAGACTGTAAAGGGGATTTTTTTCTTGGAGGACTCCCACACAGGACCCTATGGTTCTTCCATACTCCACCATGAAGTGAATAGTGCTCCCAACAGCTAGAATCCCTCCCACAAAAAAAAAAAAAAAAAAAAAAAAAAAAAAAAAAAAATTTTTT
>VZRH01006015.1:349386-361662 GCA_013397555.1 Urocynchramus pylzowi
AAAAAAAAAAAAAAAAAGTGTTATTTCCTGGGTTCTTCAAGCCCCAGCTCTGTGAGTGCTTATATGAAGTTGTAACCTGTTTCTAGCTGGAATGGCAGCACAAATTATTATTTTGGGTAAGACTGCAGATAGCAGAAACTCTCATGGTGCTGTCTCCCCCACAAGTAATTTTCTTTTCTCCATTCAAGCATCCTTTTCTCCTTGCTCCAATATTTACTCCAGCCCTCCTATTTCCCAGGATGACATCTGCCCTGGGATCTGTCTATAAAGTTCCTGAACTGTACGTAAAGTCATGACATTATAATGTAAGAACTTTTGACATTCACAGAACTCATTTACATTTACAAGCATCATCCAGAGAATCCCACAAAGCCCAGTGAGCTGCCTTGGAGAAGAGTGTGTTTATCAGTCTAGCCTGTCTTACAGGTGAGGAAACTGGGACAGAAGTTTTCCCAAACCTGACAGAAAACTTTTTCCAAGGCCAACAAGTGAGCCAGAGATAGAAAGAAGAGGATAAACCAGGAGTTACTGACTCAAACCATGTTGTCATTGCACCAGGCAACTCTGTTCAAAATAAATGAGCTTTTTGGTTATAGAACTTGTGTCTCAAAATTTGATAATTTCAATAGCTCTGTTCTCTATTGCTTTAAAAACGGAGAGATTTCTGATGTTTTCCATCCTTCAGTAAGTGAAAACATCTCAGGACTCCCATTTACCTGTACAGTGACATTTTTTTTTCCATCCTTTCCACCAGGTGGAAATGGTAACAGAGCCAAGAAAGAGCTATTCCTTGTTGAAGTATTTGAGGGCAGCAGGTACAAGAACCCAGGAGTGTTCAAATGCTAACAAGAATGTATCAGGAATACATACAACATTTAACAATTCACAGAAATGCAAGGTTGTCGAGTTCTTGTGAGTATTGTAATATATTATGAGTAACTTAATGACCTAATTTAAACAATTCTATCTCTGCATTTATTAGTTCTGATGTATCATCTTTTTCCAGAGTCCAAGAATACACCATCTTGCAATAGAAATTGTGAATGATGTGTGCCACAAGCAGTGGGTGACTAGAATCTCAGCTCCTATGTAACTTCTCTTTTCAGTAATGATGTATTGAAGAGACAGTGACAGAACCCGTGTAGGAGGTCGAGTTTTTCTCATAGTTTTGCAGCCACTCAGTTGCAAAGTCAGCAGTACCAGAATCTAATGTTTCTCAGGTTATTCAGGGCTTGTAAGTTGAGGACTTCTGCTGGCACCAGTTTTTCTTGTAGGATCTCTGCCACTTGAAGTGGTAGATTCCCAGCAATGTGTAGGTTTACTCTTGTATTTTATTCAATGTTGGTCTAGAAAATAATTTTCATTATATGATAGTTACATCTTTTTGGTTTTTGCTAGTGCATAAAGAAAAATATTTTACATGCTACTTTGAACTCCAATGGCAGTTTATTTTTATTGCCTAGAGAAAGTTTTGCAGAGTTTCATTTCTTGTAAAATGGAAAAGCATAGTACTATGAAAATACTGCAAAGAGAAAACATGTAATTAATTGTTTAAAGTCATGAATCTTAAGTGATATTTCCTCCCAGAATATAGTGATAATATTATTATTTATCAAGCATTTAAAGAAACTAACTTTTTTACCTTCTGTGACTGTTAATGAACATATCCCAGTTGCTGTCATCACCACCTCACACTTCCTTATTGTCCTCTTCCAGTTTGCAGTGTTTTGTACATCCTAAAACCCATATGCTGACTTTGAGACTGAAGAACATCAATCTGATCTTTCTGATGTGGAAGGTTCTAAGTGAAAAAAAAGCTTAAGAAGGAGGAGAAAAAAATTAATGAACAGAGGAAACGGCCAAGAACAACTGCTCTAAATGACTGTGGAGGACAGTCATCCTGTTTTTAGGGTGGCTGTTTTACTGTCATCCCTGTGTAGAGTGATACAGCCTCTGGTGGGCCATGGGACTTCACAGTTCTCCTGCTGAAGGCATTTCTCATCAGGTGGGCCAAAGCAGTCAGCCCTAATGCCTCTGGCCACCCTCAATTGCTGCTGGCCACCAGGCAGATAAGGAAGATGACAGATGCAGAAGATACATGATCCACATCAGAAACATTGATCTGTATCCTACCTCGTGTTTTGCCCCCTCTAAAAAAAGTGCCACTTACATCCCCGAGGGAGAATTTCATCCTGAGGATTGTTACTGCCTGTGATAACAGGAGAAGAGAGATGCACATCTCCCTTCCCAAAAGCCCACATCTGTTTCAACTTTGGTGAACTACACACACCTGACTCAGCTTTCCCATCAGCACTGTAGCACTGAGTGTGCCAAGAGCCCACTGGGCTAAGCAGTGGCTACCAAACCCAAGGGTCTCCTGACATGGCCCTACAACAAAAGACATCTGACTGCCACTGCTGCTGCCAAAAAGTTAGGAGAGCGAAATCACAGGAAGAAGTAAAAGTAGGAAAATCACAGGAAGCAGCAAAATTAACAGCCAGATCTGTTTTTCTCTTGATTTATGAGGTAATATTAATATTTGGAAATACTCCATTGGCTCATAGGAGGCTGAAGAAAATTTGATAGAGCTATGTTCTTTTGCAATCTAAGATTCTGTCAAAAAATGAAAAGCTTTGTGAAACTGGGCAGGTTTTCCAACAATTTCATGTAGGGGAAAAACCAGGAAACTCTTCTGATGATGCCAAAACTTCTCATTCCTACATTTTTGGAATTACACACTTGGACTTATCACTTGAAATGAAACCCAGCTTTTAAAAATTCAGATAAATATATGTATCAGCACTAAAAATTAGGCAAACACTACAATGTGAATGCCCTGAAATTATTATTTTCTAATTATTTAACTTCATCATTTAACTTTGTCACCAACTTAAATTTTCCTCAAAGTCAGAACTAGTTATGGATTCTTAAACTCCTTTGTGAGGTAGAATACCTTTATTCTACATAATGTTAATGTTTTGCAAAGGGAAATGTTGTCAAAATCTGATGAATAGGAGAATAGGGCAATTGTGCCTCTGAAGCTTAATGGGTGTAGAACCATTCAAATAGGGATTTCAGACCCTCTGTAACTTGTTTCCCAGGATAATGCAATGCACATAAAAGAACTTATATTTATCTGAATGAAAAATTTTAAGACTCTGGTTACATTTTATGGCAAACTCAGACTGAGTTTTGGATTTCTCATGAAAACTTATTCGAAGTTTATGTGAAAACACGTTTTGAATTACATACTATGTCCATCCAAATGCTTTGTCTTCTAACCTCAGAGGTGAAAACTTGTTTCCACTGGGTGGAATTTAACTAGGTTTGAATGAATTCTTATCCCTGTTTTTCCACTTGTCCCTTTGTTTCTTCTAGGTCTTTTTTTTGTTAGTGCTATCTTATACTGGTATATTTCCCATTCCTGGGCGAAAAACATTCCCCTCCTCCTACCTGCAGTCATTTGGAGCAGAGAGCCATTTCTCTGTCTACCTGAATACCCATGATTTTCCATACGTAACCTGAAAATAAAAATTAAAAAGCTTTGTCTTTTGACATTCTGAATGTTACCTCCATCTTGTGATTAATGTTTTTTTTATTCTTCAGTAAATGTTTTATTTAACACAGTAAAGCCTTTTGGGATAGCCTTTATACGATAGAAATTACAAAAATGGATTTACATTGTGTTGTAGATGATGATACTTAAACTACTCACATGCCTACATTCTTCCTCTCAACCTCTATTCCTTTATAAGCAGAGAATGGAGCATACTTAAGGAAAACAAGATTCATTTCCTTAAAAACCTCTAAGCTAATGCATTGTTATGTTTGTTACTGTGGTTTCTGTGAGAGGAGGGGAAGATGGATAACAATGTGGGCACTTCTAAAGTAAAGCATTTCCAAAGCAATAACCACATCAGTGGCTGTTTTCTGCACCAGCTTTCTGCTTCCTTCCTTCCTCTTCCCCTTTCTGCTTGATTCATGACAAAATGTGAGACCCTATGCAGCAGGAAAAAATCATTTTCCCACATGGTGGAATTTTACTGATCTCAGAGTGTGATGAGATGGGGCTACACTCTGTGTTGAACCTGCCTCAAAGCCCAGGGGAAGCCTTGACCTAGCAGGCGCCAGCAGGGTGTGAAATGAGGCGATAGCGAGCCCTGAGACCCCTTACCCCAGGGACAGCGGCCAGAGGCAGCGCTGGGCACTGGGGTGCACAGCTCAGCAAGAACCAGGTCTTGCAGGCAGCAACACAGGTATGAAAGCTGAGTGCACAGCCCAGCTACAAAACATCACAGTCCTCTGCCTCGCCAGTCGTTCATACAGCCATGTGAACTGGTGTGAGAGTTGCATATGGCACTGTGCTTTTCTACCCCATTTCCTCCAGAGCAAAGAAAGGTAGAGCAAAACAATGGCAATGGCTTTGACTGTCCCTTCATCAGCTCGCACAGAGTGTTAGTGTCCCTAAACCAGGGCTACCTTGGTGCATTTGTGTGTGTGAACAGAGACAGAAGCTGCATATGCAGCTCTAAACACCAGTATATTGTGCCTGTGTCTGGATCATCTAAAAAACAGACAACTATTATGAAGCAGACGTAAATTTTAATGCTAAAAGTCTACCATTCAAAAATCTGTCTTTTAGTAACTTGAAAATTAAGAGACTTCTTTTTCAAAAGCATGATCAACAATGTGTGTTACCTAAATCACTCTCCAAGATCTTGTCACTAGCCAGACTAATAATCCAATACTCTTTCAACAGTCTTCATAATAATGGACATATTTTCAGCTTTCTCAGGTTGGGCAACTTATCAAAGAGAACTATATGGCTCCATGCAGAGCTGCAAGTGATTCTTAGCAGCTTACCCTACAGTACCTCATGCAGGGACTTGTGCTACATTCCCGTGGATTATGGACTTCATCAGAATCTTTGAAATGAAGTAGCTATCCAATATATACAGGGATCTCACAGGCAGCTAAAACTTTATTGACACGGGGGAAGTGCATACATTTATTTATTAAATAAGGAAATATCTTATACACATGCGCAGAGACACATGAACACACACATGCCATCAGAGTACATGGGGATAAGGAAATCTGCGACATTATCACCTGAGGTAGAAGAGATGAGGGAAAGAGACTTCTGTGCACTGCACTTATTTTACCCCTGTTTTTCATTACATGGATAACCTTAGAACTGTTCTTGTTAGCATTTAGAAAAAGGGAAAAATCT
Source organism: Urocynchramus pylzowi (assembly GCA_013397555.1). NCBI lineage: Eukaryota > Metazoa > Chordata > Aves > Passeriformes > Fringillidae > Urocynchramus > Urocynchramus pylzowi. Next base: position 354,620 of record VZRH01006015.1, read on the forward strand.
AGCCTCCTGCAGGGGAGCTATTATTGCTAGACTGTACTAGCATTATCTTGCTTATGGGGGGGCATATTGTTTATGCAGTCTATTTATCAGTGTAGGAATATATCCACCAATATAGCAATATCTCTGCAGTAATGGCATACAAGAATAAAAGAGTTTTCATGAACACAGAGTTGCTGCCTGTAGCATGTACATCTGAGATACTAAAGGATTATTTACCTATCATTAAGATATGGATTTTTTTATCTAGTCTAGTTTTTCTTGCAGCAGAAATCATATTAAACTCTCTGGCTATTATATCTAACATCCATTGGGCACCTTTTCATTCTGGGTAACCTAATATAAATGAAGAAAATAAATCCACACAATTTGTTGAGATGCCTTTTCCCCCCTGCCCCCTCCTCCTTTTCCTGAATTAAATTCACATAATAAAATCCAAGGGTTGCATTTCACTCACATCCACTTCAATTAACATGCATGACTTTGTATGAAATTTTTAATGGAAGAAAAAAGCTAAAACACAATATTTTTAAACCATTGTGTAAGGTAAAAATGCTTCATACAACACAATGTGCTTATATGTCATACAACAGTCAGATGGGCTTTAAAATTCAGTGTGAGCCTTCCCAGTGCTCCATTTCTCTCATATTTTCCCATTATAGGATGTCTTTTAAGAGATTTTAGTGATTTTAATTTAATGAAATATTGTTCTATAATGTTGCTTTAGGAAGTGTTTGCTTGTCTGAAACAACCAGGGCTAATAATAACAAAGCCATTAATAATAGTAGGCATATAACGGCTGAAAATCGCAGTCAGTCAAGAGATTCTAACACAGTATTTATCTTTTTTTTTCTCTTGGATAATGGATTTCTGATGAATAGTAAATTTATTTTTTTAATATTGCTTTTTGTTTAAAATTTCCCATTTCTGCTGAGAGACAAAAGGTAGTTTGGATACTGATAGAAGAAATTCATAGCAAAATTGTAAACAGTGAAAAAAAACTGGTTTAGTAATATTTTTCACTAGGGAGAAAAATATTTTCTGAGAATAACATGTGAGGAGTAGGTGTAAAATTTGACTTCATTAACCCATTAACTGTATGTGCAAATCAGCTCATTTACATTGCCTTTTTGGTACCCCAGTTTATAGTATCCCCCACCTATCCGAGGTGGGTCAAAAAGGTGATAACACAGAGACACCTGATTATATATCATATTCTGCCTCCCTTCTGAATCTTCTAGTGTTTGGCATCTCAGTGCAGCATTGGCAGAGCACAGGGAGAATGAAGTTACTCCTATCTTGCTGCATGCAAGACATTTGCAGCTAGAAAATAATCCAAATTGTCTCTTCTTGTGTCTCACCTTAGGTTGGCTGAAAAATTGTGCCATATAAAGAAATCTCTGACTGTGCTTTATGCCACTGGAGCAAGAAGATGTTGCAATTATAGTCGGAGTTAGAGTCAGAGGCATCTGTTCCTTCATGTGAATAACATGGAAGTAGGAATCTTGTTTGGTCCATGGATTAATCTGCAAAGTCATGAGGTTTTCCAGCTAGGTATCTCACATGCTGACTTCAACCCACCTGGAGTAATTCAAAGGGGTATAAATTTGAATGTTCTTTTGGCTGTGTCCTGTTAGGTGGTTCCCTGTTTAATTCAGCCATATAAGAGTTTCAGCCCAGGTCCTTCCCAGACTGCCCTTTTGAATCCTCCAGGAGGAATAGTGGCAATAACCAGGGCATTAGAGAAAAGATACATGGGCCAGGCACCTCCTGAGAGCGAATCTGCTCTCCACAAGTCACAGGAGAAAAAAGGGGACCAGAAAACACAGGGTTGAAATTCAGTGGTTCAAACCCAGGGGATCAAAAGATTTTTTTTCCTTCAATTACTGGAGGGATCTATTTGTTCTTTGTTGACCTTTCTTCATCCTAATCCCTTTTTCTTTTGTAATATATTTAAGAGAATTAAGTCCTCCTAATAAGGCTGAATTGAGAAAATTAGAGACTCTGCTGACTTATTTAAGGGCATGTGTCAACCTTAAGGTTACCTTATTCCAAACCTCTCCTGCAATACAGTTATATCTCCTATAATAACTAAGCTGAAAATAACCACTGAAATACTATAGTTGAGTCTTGTGTTCTACTTTTATAGATGCATAATACACATACAATGATACTATGTTTATTCATTCTGTTTATTGCTTCGAACATGATTTTTAATGTGTAACATAAAAAGAGGTTTTCAAGTTTAATTGGACTGTCAACCCCATCATGCTCATCTTTATCTCTGGCCTCTTTTACTTCCAGACTAGCATTTTTTATAGGATATCCACACATAATAAAGCATCCAAACAACTTTTTCACATCATCTTCAATGAATTCAGAGGATGCAACAGTTTGCACACTCCTCTGCACACATTTTATTAATCCCACTTTCACTCTACAAGGCTACAGTGAATCATGTCATAAATATCTGTCTTGCACTCATGAGTTGATATACTGTTTTCTTCTATGATCCCCTCTCTCAACTCATAGCTTAAAAATCTGGCAAAAAAGTATTCCATATTCTAGTTTCTCATTTTAGTAAAATTTCAAAATGTTACAAAAAATCTTCTTCCAAAACTGACAACATCTCTCAATCATATGGTGTTATTTTTAGAAAATCAGAGAATGTGATTGTGTACAATAAATATATAAGATCAGGCTCAAATCTGGCATAAAATAGACACTGAAATAAATGAATATGTGCCATCTTGCACCTATCAAGGTTCTGGTCCAGAGAACATGGTGCTGAAAGCCTCTTTTAGCATTATATAATTTTAGACCATCCCAACTGATTTTATTCAATGTCAAATCCATGTCAAGTACCTTATTTTTGAAAATATTTGTAAATATTCACACCTGAATCCATATGCAACTGTGTGCATGATATTGAGTGTGTAAATTGAATGTTGTTTGTGAACCTATCAATCTTTGCTGACCACAAAACTGAAGACAGTAGTTTCCTAAGCTGGACAAAATTGCTGTTCAAAATCAGTTCCACCAGACTACATATCTATGATGAAACTGTCTTCTGCCCTATTCCTTCCCCACACATCTTGTCACAATAAAGATCTGGGTATTTTGTGTCATCATTTGTAATTTGATGCTAAATTATTGGCATATGGAAATATATTACCCTCTTTGTAATAGGATTCTTCTTTTGCTATATTCTTTCCTTGAATGCTTATTTTTCAGCCAGTAGGTCATCAACAATAGATGTCAGACTTGGTCATTGATGACATATGTGAAAGTTAGAGTCTGAGTAGACCATATTCATCTTGTGGTCAGATTTGTGTTTAGACTTTAAGCCTAAGAGTAAAATAACTCCAAATTTTTTTTATTTTTAGTTCAATAGCCCAACATTTCTTTAGACTGTTCTCAGCAGATTTTTGGCCCTGAGTAGTGGCATGTGGCAGAAACTGACTTGTGATATTTTTTTTCTGCTTTGGATGTCGGAGGTCTTGTGAGATCATCTGTTTTTTCCTAAAATTCCTGCCATCTTGAGCCAAAACCTCATGAGAATAGTTGTTCTTGGAACATTTTTTTAATATGAAAACCAGAACGAGAAAAATAGGCCTCTCTTGGTTTTGGATTTGCCCCACAACAAAACCCAATACTTTGTTTAAATACATATATTCTGATCTGAGGTCTCCTTGCTACGCCCCTCCCTTAATAACCATAAAAGGAATTTTAATTTCAAAATTAATTGTAAGGCTTTTCTTGTAACAGATTCTGAATGGCATCATATTCCATGGGCACTTTCTAGACTCCTTGACATTTTTCTGTTTACTGTTTTTGGTTTTGTTGCTTTTTTGATTGGTTACTTTTGGTTTTTTAATTTAGAGGTACATGTTACTTAATAATTAATACAATACCTGTAACCGCTTGCATAATATAGTCTTTTATTCTTCTGCCATTCAAAAGCAAATAAAATGTTTTTATTGTTATCTATTGTGTGTTAGATATTATTTCTTACGAGAAAAATGAGAAAAAGACATTCAAAGCTTTTGAGGAGAAAACTGACAATAGATCATTCTTTATCAGACAGCAGAAGCTCATGCCACAAAAGATATATTTGGACAACTACTTTTTATAAAGGATTATGCTATGTACATAGATAACAAGACTGTCCAAATGTAAACTTACTCTATAAAAGAGGTTTTGATGTAAAAGTAGAATCTGTGAGTTACCAATCTGAAAGGAAGAAATTTTTATTTCTGGGAGATTTTTTTTCCCTACAACTATTATTTTTTGCAGAACCTTTCTCTTTAAATTAGATCCTGTATAAAAATGCACAGAATTAGCTAGACACACCTGATCCACAAGCTCATTTTTCAGATTCCTATATGAAAAACAGGGGAATTCTCATTAAATAACCAGCTGAGAATAGCAACCCTTTTCAAGCCAAGCTGTCTAGGACTTACACACTGAAGATGGTCACCTTGCCTGTTGAACTGTGTTTGACTTCCTGGACATTCAGGCACACCTTCTGTGTTGGGTGTAACTTCTCTGACCACTTTCAGTTGCCTGATGATAATGGAGGGTCTTTTCTAAGTCAAATCCCCAGCTCCAGCTGATGGCATCCTGTAAGATCAGACACTCCTCTGTGGAGGAGTGGTGTCGTGGTCAGTTCTGCTCCCTAATTAGGTCCCAGAACTTCCCCACCCTTTACCCCCTCAACAATTTCAGCCTAGGCTGTGAAAAAAAGAAAAGTTAAAAAAAAAACAAAAAAAAAGAGGGAAGAAGAAAAAAAGGTGCTTTTTATGTCAGGAAAGTTAAAATCTTTCTTCTAAGCTATAATTACCAACAATCTCAGCCATTGTTCTGTAATGAGATTTGATGTTTTAAACTACAAAGACACACATTTAAGATATAGAACAGTGTTGCTGGGTTTTGTGTGTATTTCTTTTAGTTCTAGAAATTGTTTTTCTTTATTTGTTATAAATTTGAAGGCAGGAACTCATTGTAGATACACAATTGCAAGCAGTATGGACATATCAAAAGGAATTAATCTATACAGGTATAGATAAAAGAAGCAGAAATAAATGTATATAGGCAGTGGGTATGAGAGAAGACAAAAGGCAGGGAAGAAGCCAAATACAAATAAAAGAGAATATGAGAAGACTGTCATATTAGGCTAATACTGTGGGAAATTAAAGTACTTTAAGATCCTCAGATGTAAGATGCTATGTAAGTATAAAGCTTTTGTTTTTGTTTGTCTAAAATTTGAGTTGAGCGAATGCAGTCTGAAAGCAGCTCCTAAATGTGATTATATGAGGCTACAGACACAATTTCTGCCAGGTATCATGAATTTTAGTGTATTGCTGTGTTATTAAAAGCAACCAGCAGCGTGAACCTGCTGTATTATTAACATGTTGCATTAGCCTTAATAGTTAATCCAGTTTTCATATTCATATTGTGGGCTCTTCTTCTAAGAGAGAGTAACAGCTTTCTAAATGCTTTTAAGATTTCCAGGAATAAAATTAAAGCATGTTTAAGTACTTGTTGGAAATTGTGTGCAGAATTCTGAATAAGGGAGTTATTGCATTGTATCAGGACCCTTAAGAGATTCAGCTGAGAAATAAATTATGTAAACAATGCAATATGTGTGTGTGTCTACAGCTGTATATCAATATCACCTATATCTATGTATACAAATATCCTTATCCTTTTCTGTCAGTCTGGAATGTGTTATACTGGAGACACTGAACCTTTCAAAAGAGATGCAAGACATGTTTTTAATGTTGCTTCAGAATTCAGAAGCAAAACAAAAACTGGATAAATACTTCATTACATTTTATAAACAATCTGCTTTCTGATAATTATTATGGAGCAACTTTTCATTCTTTTTAATGAAGTTTGACTCTGCATGCGTATGTGGGAAATTAATTTTGGTGAAAGAATTCAGTTCAGAGTAATGTATCCTAAATGAGATTTGTTAAAACCCACACAGTGCCTGCAGTTACAGTGAGAAGGGTGAGTGCTGATGGAGGAGAGGAGGACAGGTGCCAGTCAGAGGCTGCAAGAGCAATTTACCTCTGCCCCCTGGTTCTGGAGGGAGTTGTACCAGAGCTACATAAAGGCCCCACATTCAGCTTGGCTGCAGGTTCAGATTGGATTTCCTCTCTGCAGCTACTCCACACTCCACTTGCACGAAGTCCAAACATCTGGGTTTAATGTGAACAGAGTGGATTTCAAGCTTAATTCTTCTCTTTGTCTCTCTGTGTATGTGTATGTGTGTGTGTGGAATAATCTTTCTAGAATTTTTTATTGCTTTCCTAAATCTTTCATTAGTTTTGCATCCTTACAATTTATTTTGGTATGAAATACGCCATCAGTAAAAAGCCTTGTCTCCTGTCCTGTTTCCTACTCTGCCTTCAGAACCCACTATTGTTTGTATTGTCTGGAAAACAGATTGAAGACCTAACTGAAATACTGTTAATCATCAACATTGGTTTTTTACAACTTATTCTAACATAGGTGTATCAGGTGCAGTAATCCCTGCTGATTTTTTTTTTTTTTAAGAGGACTAATAGGAAAAAAAATCATTTATATGACCATAAATATTGATTTTTGAACTCTGTCTGTTGGTAGTGTTATATGTCCCCCTCCACTTATGATATTTTATGTCTTACATAGATTGGGCACAATGTTAAACCTCATGTGAAAGAATGGAAGAAAAAAAATATCAGGGAGTAAATAGCTGGTTTTCTTATCATGCCTCCCAGTTTGATTTTGGTAGGTTTTGGAGAACACAGGTGTAGAATACTGAATTATAGCAAATAAAAGACTAAAACATAACAAAGCTACCTGAGGGTTTGGCTGAAGTCCCTGTGCAAACTGTGATTAACTGAATACCTGCCCTGGAATGCTGGTTTGGCAAGAGGTTATACATACATGAATGAATCTGTCTGCATACTTAGACACTGCAGTTAAACTTTTTTCTCATAAAAAAAAAAAAAAAAAAAAAAAAAAAAAAAAAAAAAAAAAAAAAAAAAAAAAAAAAA
>VZRH01006015.1:370717-395903 GCA_013397555.1 Urocynchramus pylzowi
TCGTTAAATTCCCCTTTTTTTTTTTTTTTTTTTTTTTTTTTTTAAGACAAGATGTATTATCCAATCAGATGCATGAAACTAGGTAACAAACAAAACCAAATGATTTTGCAAATATATTAGCATAGCCTGAAATTTCTTGCCTGCCTATTTCCCATCTCCATCTTCCTCTCTAGGCCTGCTTCCCTGCCTGCTTGCATCTCATCCTTTCTGTCCTGGCTAGATGGCAGGTCTTTTTGCTCTAGGATATTCTGGGCTTGATTATTCACTGAGAGATCTAAATTCTCTCACTCTGAGCAAACCCTACTTGGATATGTTGACTTAATTATTTGCTAAAAACAGTCCATATCAAAACAAGTGTGTTACCTGAATGTGTCTATGTACAAGAACTAAATAGTTGAGTACCTTAAAGACCTCTGAGAATGCAGAGAAACAATAAATAAATAAAAAAAAATCGGAAATTTTTCTTCCCCTAGAAGACAATAAAAGATGCTTTCTGTGTTGGGTTATGGGAGTCAGAGAAATGGAAGCTAAAAAATTGAACACTATGCATTAAACTGAGAAATTAAAGTTTAGCAGTTATTGTTGGCTTTTCAATGTATTAACATAGGCAGTAATGAGATATAATGACAACTCATTAAGGCCATTGGTCAGCAGCTGGCTGAGCATGACCCAGCATGTGCCCATGTGGCCAAGAAGGTCAATGGCATCCTGGCATCTATCAGAAATAAGGTGACCAGCAAGACCAGGGCACTGCTCCCCTGTACTTGGCAGTGGTGAGGCCACACCTTGAGTACTGTGTTCAGTTCTGGACCCCTCATTGAGGGGCTGGGGCATGTCCAGAGGAAAACAGTGGAGCTGGGGAAGGGTGTGGAGCACACATCCTATGAGGAGGAGCTGAGGGAAAACTGGATGTTTAGCCTGGAGAAAAGGAGGCTCAGGTGTGACTTTAGCACATTCTTCAACTCCATGAGAGAAGGCTCTAGCCAGGTGGGAGTCAGGCTCTTCTTTTAAGCAGCAAACAGTAGGAGAAGAAGAAATGGCCTCAAGTTGTGCAAGGGGAGATTTAGATTGGATATTAGGAAAAATTTCTTCACTGAAAGGGTGGTCAAGGACTGGAATAAGCTGCCCAGTGAAGTGGTGAAGTCACCATACCTGGAGGCACTTAAAAGAGGTGTAGATGATCTGAACATGGTTTAGTAGTGACCTTGGCAGTGATGGGTTAATGGCTGGAGTGGATGATCTTAAAAGTATTTTCAAACCTAAACAATTATATGATTCTATGAAATCTGTGGGTAGCAGTGCCTTCTCAGAACCAAATCTGAGTCTAAATTGTAGGCATTTTAGTGACTTGTTTTAATGATTTCAGAAGAAATGGTTTGTTTGAAAAGGCCTGGAGATGGGAAAAAAATTATAAATAAGTGCAAGAAACATCACCTGAATGGAGAGGAGCTGAGCCAACTTTTCTTCTATAGCTCTGCCAGGAGATGACAGGAAAGTGAGGAAAAAGAGCAAAAAAAAAAAAATATTCTGTAACTACATCCCAGAACATCTCCTGAGATTTTGTTTTTCCTTTTCCAGCACAGTTTTTTTGAGGATATGTTGAATACTCCCACTTCCTTTAGTCACAAGAATGACTTCCAGAGAGATGGGAAGTGTATCTGGAAGGACAGAGCACAGATTGTTGGTAGGGGAAGAGGGAACAGGGGGACAAGGCAGTTGGAGTAATTGATCAGCTAAGGAGGAGGTGTAAGAAAGGTTTGGTTTATATGGGCAGAGTTTGAATAAACTTTTAACACTGTTGACCTCCAAAACCCCTGTGTACTTCATTAATCATCCTGTACACAGATGAGAATTTTGAGAACATCTGGTGCCTTCCTGAAGATCTCGGGTGTATAGGAACTTCAACCTTTAATTTCAAATCACTGTGAACTTTAGATCAAAAGCTGCAACTGAGATTCTGCGTCACTCACAAAAAGAGAAATTTTACATCTCCAATACTTGATAAAGGATGTTTTGGACCTGGTGGATTTTTTTGAGTTTTTTTATTTGTTTGTTTGTTTGTTCTTTTTTTTTCTTTCTTTCTTTCTTTCTTTTTAGGTCTGTATGGGGTTTTTTCCTTGTTGTTTTGTTACATTTTGTTTTGTGTTCCTAGTTTAAAGGAGAAACTGCATGCCACTAATCAGCCATGGCACATGCACACACATACACTATTATATGTGAATAGTTCTCCAATGTAAGAACCTTACATACTTCACTTTGATTAACACTTTGATAAGACATATATTTTCCTTGAAGAAAGTGAGGCCATGGGGATTTGTTAAAAATTCAGAAAAGGAAGATACTGTGAAAAGATTTAATTCAGTTACTGTAAGTAATACATTCTACTAATGTAATATGGACACAAAAAAATGCTAGACCCCCTTGAGAAATTAGGATAATCTTGTTTGATGCTTTATGAATGTATATAATTGTATTTATGTATGTGTCTGTATGTATATCTACATCTATGAAAATATTGTTATGCATGTGCCTGTGTATGAATACATTTATAAAACAAATCCATGACCATAAATCAGCTCAACAGAAACAGTTTAAAGTGGACTACTGTACATCTTTATTTAAAATACGTAGGATGCCAAGACAGAAAAACACTAAAAAAGAAATACATATTGTTTTTGAAGCTGAAGCATCAATATGGTTGTAATTTTAATGTTTCTTGCTGGAAAAAGGTCATCTTTGGCGAGGTCGGGTTTTTCTTAAGGTCATTTCACATTGAGATATCTGCCTGCTTTTGACATTTCATCTAGAAGAGGCACAACTATTCTGACACATGAAATGGGTTCTTTACAAACCCAATGGCTATTTCTATCAACATCTGTTATTCTTACACAAAAGGGGAATATGCATTGATTGCAAACAAGGCTTCGCATTTTTTAGAGAATATTAATATATATATATATATATTTTGTGCTTAAAGGTACAGCAATGTCCATCTGAAATAGAAACAGAATGAAACACTGATCTATAAAAGACTGAAAAAATCACCCCATAAATGGCATATTTTACTCTTAAATATAATTAAATAAATTTAAATATGTTAATTGTTGTTGGTAAATTGTCACACTGCTTTCTGTAAAGCAGCAGGGCAGTGAAATTCACTTAGCATTTGTCTAATTACTTTGTGATATTAACACAGAAAAAGCATAATAAAAATATTTCTCTTTACATTTTGTGTGGGATTTTTAATTGCATATTCATTTGCAAATTTCAGTTCCCGCTAGCACTGAGTATGATAAGAAAAATCTGTTGCCATGTAAATGCCCCAGCTTGGATCCCCATATTTTTAAACCCCAGAATTATTATGTATTTGTGGTATGATATCTATGCAACTGAAATAAACTCTGTCAAACTAATTCAGACTCACAGGGACAACTTAATTTTCCTGTAAGACAATCCAGACTCCAAAAAGTGGTTCACAGAATTCCTCTCCCAAGGAACACCAGGAAGACCATAGTTTGTCCTTGCTGCTTGTTTGCAGACATCTCTATTAAGCTTTGGACAATCCAAAGCAGAAGCATTTAGTTGAACATTCTGTAGTTAGGATTCACCAGCTGAGTGCTGTGACCAGTCACGTGGTGTTATATCTGTTCCCATATTGATGGTCTGTTTTTACAAGCCATTGCTTTCTCCCAAAATGAATGCCATTTTATCGGAAAACAGGTTTTGTTTTGTGATGATATTCCTTTGGCAAGTGCTCAAATCTGCTGTTTGTGGATGTTTGTAGGAACATTGCTTTGCTCACATAAGTATTTGAGAACAGCGAATAATAAAGGACATGAAGAGGCTGAATCCAAATCCTGTTCTCCCATCTAACAAGCTGTAAGTGAACAATTTTTGTACTATCTCTACTGGCTTACTTATCTTACAGCACCAGTAAAATCTGCATCTTTGGAGTCAGTGTGCTTTCCTACTTACTGAATATGTCATGTTAAACTTTCTGCAATATTTGGATGTATGGCAGACATTCACAGAGAACTACAGGTGCTGCTTTTCTGGACTGAAGCCATATGTCCATAGGGCATTGAAGAGGTTAACATCCAGGTGCAGGAGCTTTATTGTTGGAACATGTTCTGCATTGCTTCCAGACTGTGGCCTCAAATAAACACCTTTATCATATTTTATTAAAATGTCATAATTAGATTTATTTAATACACTGAGATCCAGGGCATGTCAGCTCTGTAGATGATTGAAAAATGCTTCATCAGCTTTTGATGGCTTCATAGGACAGCAGGGCAATCCACTCCTATTTCCCACTGATGCATCTCTATTTGAAAACAGGACTTGAACATTCTTCTCAGTTTGTGCATTTACTGATAGAAAGAGAGTGCAAACACTCTAATGTTCTGCAGTGTTGCATTTGATTAGAAAATAATGCTTGAGGTATGAATACACTGAAGTAATGTTAAGGAAACATTAAAGCACCCTTAAATCTGCCATTTTACGCCTAGGGCTTTGCAGTTATCATTTGAAATGTGTGGCCTCTTTTTAAATGGTTCCACAAGAGTAGCAACTGCTGCATAATGGTACAAATAAAAATAATACTGAGGTGTAAGTAGTGGCTCTGATAGTTGTACTTATTCCCATGTAAAGCCTGGAGTGACAAAATAGTTTTCTAACTTCCAATAACATTAGTACACTGTGTTTGGCCAGATCATTAGCCAGAGAAGCAAAGAAGCACAAATATTAACAGCTTGTATTGTGCCAATGTACATACAAGCATAAATTTCAGGTATCTCAAGTTAAGTAGATAGTACATATAGAATTTAAAATAACCAGGAGCAAGATGAGAAGGTCTGTAATGGAAAAGAAAAGACAAGTTTGTGCCCTATACTGATTTATCACACAGAAGAGCCTGAAGCTACTTCAAGACATCAAACTGGTTACACAGAGACAAAAGGGGATTTTGGGGAGCTGTCAGTTGATAACTAATGAGACTTTCAAATCTGGGGTTTTAAATATTGTGAGTCTTTTTTATGCTGGTAGGTAATCTAGAAAGAATACAAGAAAAAGTGTGCAACAAAGGTCTACACACATTTCAGTAAGTGAGAACCAGAAACTACTTCAATCAGAATGGATCAAGCTTTCTACCAGGCCAGTTTAAAATCTCCTCCATGCTGGTTTGCACAATTGCCTCCTCTAGCAATAATCCCCAAAACTTCTGTAGTGCAAGCAGCATAAGATCTCCCTGCCTTCACTACCCTATAATAGTATCAATTGAATGATGAATGCCTGCCCCATCTAAGTAACCCAGATTTATCTTTGCAAGGCTGAGCTCAACAATGGTTCATAATTTTTCAAGCAAAAATAAAGATAATTGAAAATATATGGATGTCATTTACTTCCAAAAAGTGTTGATCAGATGTTTCACTGGGCAGAAGATGCACAAACATGTTAAGTTCTGAGGCAGCTGAGCTCACTTCCAAGGGTATTGGGCCCTGTGCTATTTGCCTGTCTTTATTCTCCTGCCCCAACCAGTTAAGACCAAAATGTGAGAAAACAAGGGGGAAAAGGGTATGTATCTACTTGCATGGATTTGAATAGCAGGATGATAGTTATCTTCAGTCACTGTGGTGGGTGGGAGCCTGACACTGAAAGAATTTGAGGAGGAAGTGCTGAGTGAGAAAATCACTGCCTAAGAGAAGGGTTGCATACTTGACACATGGAAAATATGCACTCTGTAGGTGGGTATTTAGTAGACTAAGGTAAAGGAAGGAATATGCAGGAAGAGAATAACTGAAGAAAGATTACACAGAAGAAAATAAAGTAAAAAGTCTGAAGTGACCAAATTTCTCCTCGGACTCTTGCATGGTCATTGCTGCCATTGCTGGTGCCACTGCATACTGCTCTTTATCTTGCTAGGGCACCACATTGAGGTTTTAGGCTTCCCTTAATCCTTCCCCTACAATCTCCTATTGAAAGGAAGGAAAAAAGAAATCATTCTGAGTATCTTTCTCATCATAAGGCAGTGATTCAGATTCTTTCTTCCATTTTCATCCTTTGTTGATTGAGTTGTCAAGCACCCAACCTTGGCAATAGAAGCTGAAATAAGCAATGTCTTCATAGCTTTGCCATGCTGTGTCAGTACTGAATAACTGAGCCTTATCGACTGCATGCTGAGTCCAACATTCAGCCGAGCTCCTTTGGAATTTTTATCACTACTTTTTATATGACACTCAGAAAGGCCTTACCCACAATGAACTGTAAACTGGAATTCTGCTTTTTCTAGAAACCCCTAGAAAGCACCCACATCTGGAGGAATTCTGCCTATAACAAGAAGTACATATGATAAGTCGAGGCCATTCTTGGGGACTGTATGCTGCAAGTTGTGCTATAAAATGTCAAAATCTCTTGGAGTTTCACTGGAGATTTACTGGACATGAAATGAAACACTCTTGCTATGCTATAAATATTTATTGATATTCCTATTGATGGCCAGAAATAATAGTAAAATTATTTTGGTATACTAGGGCCTATGCAGGACATGGAGACACAAAAGTAATTCACTCTAAACTGAATCATAGATCCAATGCATTTCATGATATAGCGTTGTTTTATTGGTCAATTTTGTCCTTTATCAGCTTCCAATAATTTGATAAAGTTGATAAGCTCAGTATTTTTGTCATTTTGGTCCAAATGGAATTCACTTCTTTGATTTCTTAGTTACTGATGCTTGAATTCATTGATGACAACAATAGAAAAATCTCAACCATCCTTGGATTAATTTTTCATCACAGGGGGTGAGACGGAGGACAAAGACTAGGAGGAGTGAGGGGAAGGAATCCCATTTCATTTGGCTGTCATCCATCTTAGATATTTCTGGATCTGATGCCTCCAGTGTGTTTCCCATCACAGCTCTTTGATTTTTCATATTATAAAAGTGTATTTCCACTACTGCTCAAAAAAACCCAAACAAAAACAAGGCTGTTTCTGGAACAATACAAAATTTCTTTACATGAAGCATTCAAATGACCTCACAGTTTTGAACTCATTCCAGTATGGAAACATGGTGTAGGATCACAGATGCCTAATTTTTGCCATCCTTCTTGTCCCATGTTTTTACTGTATCTATGAATGCATTAATAACACAATTGAGGGCACACAGGTTTTGTACATAAAGTTACCTAGAAAACATTTTACTAAGTTATCAAAATCTAGCCTCTTTTAGGGAAATCAGAGACTATCTGTTATACTTGTTATGTCAAACACCACTCCATTCATGTATTACTGTTGTTTCTCCTAAGAATGTATATACATTTTTATCTCGTTTTCATTACAACTATTAGAGAGTACCATAACAAAGCACCTCTGGCACCTCATCTTCAATCAAAAGAAGAATGATTATTCTCAAAACTCCACAGCTCCATATTATTAATATTTTGGTTCTGCATATTTGCACCTAACCTTGTCTTACTTGTAGTTTACGTGAAGGAGCCTTTAATCTTTCCATAAGATTTTAAAATGGAAATAAAACCTAAAAAAACAACCAAAAAAAACAGTCCAAAACAATCTACCAATACCACTGATTTTACCTCAGGAGCAGAAAAAATTACTATATTTTTATACTTTATTAGAGGCCACTCTTAAAACTATTAAGATGTTCTGTATGGAGTGGGACAAACTATCCTGTGGAGTAAACTTTCTGAGTTCAGGAGAGCTGCATAACTTTCCAATAGAAAAGATGTCAACATCTACAATCAATTTGTGTGTTATCTACCTGAAAATGGTTTTTTTTTCTGAATATGTCCTTTAATATCCTAATTCTAAATGGTAACTCTGAAGAAGAACAATGACTAATGAATATGACTTTATTGTTATTTATCCCTGACGATACTACTTATTTTTATACATAAAATAGTTGCACATCCTGCACAAGTGAAAGAAAAAGTGCAAACTAAACTGAAGTTACATGTTATTCAGAGGTCACGATAGGCAGTGTGAAAATTCGACATGAAAACAAGACTAATCTCCAAAACATTGTCAGACAAAATGATGTGCTTAATCTCATCACAAATACAAAACTATGTTGTATCTTTTAGAGATTTTGCACTCGTCTCTAATATATAATTTTCATCAATGTTATAGACTACAGACTTTTACCTGCTGATCCCTTGAAGTTTGTGGCCAGAGGCTGGTTGATTCATTTTGCCAGTAGAGATGGTTTATTTTTGGTTACTGAATCATGTAAAAAAAAAAAAAAAAAATTATTCTTGCTATTTTTAACATATTTTTTGCATGCCTGGCATTACCACTGAGTTGCATTAATCGTGCTAGTGAATCTACATATACAAGAAGCCTGCTTTATTTCAGCTGTAAAACAGGCTATTGTTATTCTCTAACTGGGTTTGTACTTGTTTGTGGATCTTTTACTAAGAAGAACTGGGTCTGTGTGTATTCCATAAATAATCCATTATTATTTCCAGCATATTAATTCAATTTTTATAAACAATAATAGATTTTAATAGAAAAATTGAATGAGAGACAATAATTTTTATTGTATCACAATAAAAATTAATTTTAATTTTTATTGTATCACAAAACCTCCAATAAAGATAGCTTTCCTTTTTTCATACTTCCTTATTCCTAAAATGAGTAGTCCTTATTCCTTATTTTACAAGGTGTATGCTTGACCTCATTTCCAGAAAAGAGTTGAAATATCTGTATAATCCTTCCCTTTCTTGTTTCGCTCAGTTTATGAACTAACGTATGACCGAATCACAAGAAGCAAAATATTTTCTCAAACTTTTTCTTCTGAGATAAAGTTAGGGTAAAAAGCATTTCTTTAGAACAAAGGTATGATGTACAGAAATATATTTTTTGGCAGGGACAAACACAGTATCTTGTCTTTAGATATAGGATATATTTAGACAGTTTCAGGCCAAAATGTCTAATGTGAATTTGGATAAATAGATTTGTAGATATATTGGATATGAACCATGCAGCATAGGTTTTTTTTGTTTCAGTTTTTAGTTGCATTTGTTTCCTTTTTGCATAAAGTAAAATTTTCTTGTTTTTTTTCCGGTGGATGAAAAATTAATGGCCAGCCACTGAGGTCTGAATCTGCTTCCAGAGAAGCAGGATGTTAAGGCAAACATCCTAGAAAAATAATTTCTGGAAGCAACTTAAGAACCTCAGATTGAGTTGATTCTTTTAATTTGATATCATATCACATAAGCCCATGAGAATCAGTATCAGGAAAAGGATTCTGTTAGAAATTAAACAAAATACTTCAGCTCTGATTGTAAATTCAATAAAATTGTCTCTTGCATATCATGGGGTTATTGTGGCTAAAACTCTAGGACCCAGTACTTAGTCTTTTTGAACCTCATGCCGTTGGCCTTGGCCCATTTTTTAACTGTCAATTTGTGAAACACCAAATAAAACATTCAGCTCCAAATAAAACTGTCTTTTCTATTTTTTTCCTATTGATTTCCTTGCCGAGTAGTAGATGACATGGAAAGTTTTACAAAGGTATTAGGACGTGATTGAAAATATCAGCTGGAAATTTTGAAGCAGCTCTAGTCTTTAGTATCTTTTAGATATCAAAGACCATGCTATTATTTTCATTATTAGTTTCAATAGATGTCCAGAGTAGAATATTGTTAATTTGCAACTATTTCCTTTTACTAAATAAGTTGTAGTGTTCTGCTCTGCCATTATAAAGTTCAGTACGGTAGCAGCAGTGACACAAATATTCAGCCTCAGGTCCTATGGTTCTTTTAGGAATTTTAACCTAAATTACTAGAGCTCAGCAATGCTAGGCAGTTCAAGAAACAAATAAAATTAAAGCAATATCATCCTATTAGTTGTCATTTGTCTTTTGCGAGAGTTACATCTTTGGATGTTTCTTAATGTCTAGCACTGACATTAAGAAACATCCAAATCAGCACTGACCACCATTTTTTTAACTTTTTTTTATTGCCAGCACTTTGCAATTTTTATTCCCAGATATTGACTGTGGTGTCACTAGCCATATACACATCACTTGCAGACAGGATCATTCCAGCACATGATTCAGGAAATTATAAATGTATGCATCACTCAGGAAATTGACTAGTGCAGAATGTTCTTGTCAACTTCATTTTGAAGTAATTTTCCATTCTAGGAGATGTTTGACATTAGTTACGGACAATCAAAATATTTATTGTGAATTAGCTACTAAGTGAGTACAGCTTTTAAATTTATTTCTACTTTTTTTTTTTTCTGGGTGTATATATGGTGCTTTTGGTGGTGGTGGGCAGAATTGTTATATTTGTATCATAATTCTTATTTCAAGGACTAGTTTAAACAAACATTTTAGACTGTCAATTGCATGTGAACTATTCACACCAAATATTGGCTTATTATTCCTTTTAAACTCATTCCACTTAAATAATACAATTCTGGTTTTGCTCCCTCAAGTCAGTGGAAAGACCATTTCTAAACATGGAGGAGCTCATTGAAAGTGTTTAATGTGGATGAAAAAGGAAACTAAAGGCATCATTTCAGCATGCTTTTTCTTAAAAGCTATGAAAATCAATGAATTAAAGACACATCTGGGATAGGACAATGGATTTATACGTGGCATGGCTAACTTATATAGAGTAAATAATTAAACATTCATAAAAGTCCTCACCTTTGGCTCTTCTATCATTGCCTTGTTTTTAAAATACTTTTCCATTTCCTTAGTCAACCTGTAATCACTAGTATGGCTGCATGTGTGACAGGCAGTGGTTATAAGTAAGCCATGTAGTTGTCATCAGCTCCAACTTGTTTTTCCTTCCATTAGGATTTCCTGATTATGCACTAAAAAGATATTTGATTGATAGTAGAATAGAAGACATTTGAAGAAAAAAATTAAACTGAATTCATGCCAGTGGGGAGGGGAACTACCTCATTAACAAAATAATTGAGCTGTTAGTTAATTTACTTGTTATTTGTAGAAAAGGACAAAAATCTTCCAATGAATTATTATTATTTCCTCAAATGATTAAAAGAATAACAAAAGGGTTTGTATCTTAGATGTATTTAGTAATTATGTCTCTGACACCTTTTTTTCATATCATCCAAGGCAGATGTAAAAAAAAAAAAAAAAATACAAAAAACCACCAAAAAACATCCAACCCAAAAACTGGTAATTTACAGAACATTGTAAGTGTCAGGTTTTTCTGATCAGTTTTTATCTGTCTCTCCCCCAGTCTTATTAGAAGCAATTTCTTTTAATTGATAATTAATACCTTTACCTTTGTTAAAAGCAGCTACTTGTATATCAACACTTCGAGTTTGATACAATCAGTATATTTTACTACTGATGTAAATAGTGCATAAAATTAATTGTAAAAATATTCTTGCAGACAAAATTTTACATTTCACTTATTTTTGTCTCTTTTTTTTTTTTGTTTTCAAATTTTAAAATTCCCATTCCACTAAAAAAAAAAATTGTCTGTATGTTAAGTTCAATGAACTTGGTGATGTCTTCAAAGTAATAAACATTTGGCCATGTGAACACAGTGCAAAGGAGTGTTATCCAAAAGCTACTACCTTTTGGATACCACACACCACTGAAAAATTACCCCAGCCCTAAACTTATTCATTCTCTTATACCCATCTCCCTTCAAGACTCAGTGAAAGCAGTTACACATCAATATGAGTGAAGCAAAGAATGCCATTTTATTTACATAACATGACCTTATTCAGGATTTTGGCAATGAAAAACTGTCAGACCATTGAATGCAGACAGAAGAACAACTGACTCATGATTTCAGGATTCATTCTTATTTGATACCTTATTTTGATACCCTTTTAGCAAAGAGAAGCACTTCATAGACTTGAGAAGAATTAACTTCTTGCTGCAGTAAAGCAAGGGGTTTAGATGTCCATCACTCTGGGTATGGAATAGAGATGACAGGAAGGGCTGTGCTGGAGGAACTGCAGCCCCAGTGCAGCCTGTCCTGGCTGGCAGGACTGAGGGGTAGCTCAAGGCACAGATTGTTTGGGTTGCATCCTTATCTGATAGCCAACATATTAGTAATGGTTTGGTTCCTGACAAAAGCACCTCTGTCCTTGCTATGATAAAACACTATTAGCTTCCTTCTAGGCATAAAGAGCCATACAGCAGAAATGTGTCTGAAATGCTGAGAACTGAACCTGAGCAACAGCGAGGCCTGAAGAAGCATTATAAGTTCTTGGCTTGAAAAGTCATTTGAACAACCAACCTTGTGCTGTATTCTCTGGGCTTTGCATATAGTCTCAAGATGCAGCAAAGAGAACATTTCAGTTTCCAAGAGTCAAAACTTGGACAACCATATCAAGGTCTGCTGTGGATTCAAGTGCTGACAGGTAAAGAGAAAATAATTTGTTTATCTAAGTCACTGCCTCAGAGTTCAGGACAGTTTGAAAACTAAAATAATTTCTCAGTTCCATGTACAAATTGACATCAACATTTCTGAACTAGGCATGCCAGAGCAAACCTAAATAATTATTTTGGTTTCTTGGCCCTTTATTCTCTTTCCATTCAGTCTTGTAAAAAATTAGCATCAGTCTTTTCACTATGCTCTGAGCATTGATGTCACATGGACACTGTGTCATGCACTCTGCAGCCATAGCAGAACAGACTTGATAGACATCAATATACAGAAGATATGCAGGCTATACAAAAGATGCATATTTTCCTCTCCCAAAGTAATCCATTTATTTGAATTTCACTTAAGAATGCTATTGGATCACGCAGCCTTCTCATCTTACAGGTTTTTTTTTTTATATTTCACTTGCATTTCTAGTCACATGCCATGCAGAAATGGGAAGAAAAGGGATGATTGGTTTTGTTTCTCCTAGCATCAGAATAAATGCTCTAGCTTGGTTTCAAAAGAACAATATACCTCACAACAGCATGCAAACAGAATAAATGTTAAGAAGTAATGCCAATTTCTACTATCCTTTTTTTTCTCTTTTTGACATATGTCTCACTGGTATATCTACTGTCTTCTCTGAATTGCAATAGAAATTAACTTGGCTTATATATTTTGGGAACCATGGGACAATCATCACTGGGGTCTCAGAACCACTGTTTCCTGATGTGCAGTAGCAAATGCGTACAAACAATTGCTAAAGGATGGTAACCGGTTAATTTGGGTGGGTATTTTTCACACGAGACCTCATACTGCTCTTCAACCTGCTGAAATATGAAGTGCCAACTGGCAAAACACTGTAAAACTCTGCTGCTAATATGAGACATATTAAGCCAAAAACACAAGCTAGTCCTAGAAAGGAAAATAAAGCAAACAGAAGGCAAATATCGATTTCAGAATAAAAGAATATCATCAAATTAGCAAAGCATTGGTAAGACTCTAGGCAAAAATGTGAAAAATAAAACTAAAAAACCTAATGCAAAGAAGAAGAAAAATCCTGATTCCATGTTTTTGAAAGTTTTGTTGTAATTTCTTAATGTAAGCTCATACAATGAAATATGTGGTTTTCTCAAGGTATATGTTACATCTCAATTCTGTGTAGTTGTCATATTCAGCAGCATTTAGGAAACTTCACAACTAGAACTCGGCAGGATGCATTTTGCCCTTATGTAGACATTTTCTGATACTCTGATGAATATATTTTGAAAATAAAATTCCAGACTCTTGGAAGGTAGCTGAGCAAATTGATATTAATTTCAGAACATTAAAAATTTGTTATCTTCATAATTTTTCCCTTCTGTCACATAAGTATACTTACCTTATTCAATAAAAAGTACCTTCAAATGAAAAAGGGGATTTTTCATTTCAAAATGTTGTTTCAAACATTTGTTTCAATTCAATTTTAAACAGGTTGTTTCAATTATTTTGGTTCCATTTGTTCCTAATTTTTTTGGGAGACAGGAAATTAGCCAAAAATCAATCCTTTACTGCTTAGAGTTTTGGTTGCAGTGAATTGCCACTTTATGATGAAGATATATTTCATGAAAACCCTCCCAGACAGGTTATAAGAGAAGAAGAAATGGAAAAAAAATATCATTTTGCCGAGCATTGAACAATGACTCTTCTGCCACCTTGAATGCTTTCTCTTTTGCAAAGTCAAATACCCTATAAATCAATACCCCATTCTCCATGGAGGTGTTCTTCTGTTCAACACCTTGATTTTGTATTGGTACTTAAAGAGAAAATAATTTCTGACAGAGCTGTTCTTTCTTAGTTGGCCCTTCTGTCAACCATATGCACATTCAGAGAAGGCTTTTTTCTGTCATGCCTTTTTGGTTTTGTTCTGCAGTCAAAATTCCAAAGAACTGGACATTGATCTTTTCCTCAGGCCTGTTCCTGCAGGATCCTTCAAAAGTGATTTGAGAGGTATCACCAGGCTGCTGAGAGCAGCAAGCTCTCCCAGAAGTGCTATGTTCTGGAGAAGTTTTGCTCTCTTCTCCACAGCTCCCAGTGCATGAGGTGTGTCACTGAACACCACTTTTGACTGAATACATATTCTTTTATGTACTTTCTCTGGTCTACTGTTTGCTGCTAATTACAAGTCCACAACTACTAGTAGATGTCCATCTACTCAGGGCACAAAAGATGGCTCTCCTATACCTGGACTAGATAGAACTGATATACAGCATCAGATGGGAATAGTCTGCAAGTGACAGAGGCTGAGCACAAACATGAGTAGTAGAGTTAAACACTGGTTTTGTTGTCTGTCTCCAATACCTTCAGTGTCTGATTCAGGCTCTCGTTCCCATTGGTGACCAGCTCTCCTCCCTGAGCACTTCTAGGTCTGCAGTAATCACTGAAGATATGACCAAAAGATATGGACACCCAAAGAATTCTCTGGGCCTGATCAGTTAAACATCTCCTGGATTCATCAGATCCTAGATCACAGGACTATACAAGAGTTATTCAAAATAGACCAAACCAATTGGGCTTGTACAAAAATAGCAGTATAAATAAATAAATATGCACACATTTCAATCTTAATTTTTCCAGAACAACACTCTAGGAGTACTTTGCATTTCAAATGGTATCTGACTATATAGAAAGTGCAATGTACAGTAGAATTAACTTTTTTTTGTTGTTGTTGTTCAGACATTTTTTGCTGTTCTAGACACAGGTCATGACCTCTCACCTCCTGTTTATTTCTTCCCATGTTGACCTTTCACTGAAGCACAGGGCTAATTTTTTGCTCCAGTGACCAAGAATAGGAATTTGTCACTTTATTCAAAATGGAATGAATACAGGTATGTCTGGCATTCTCAGCTGAGCTTAACCCTCTGCATGCTGAAAACAGTCAAATAGCCAAGTGATCTCTATTAGGAAATATCTTTTCTGAAGTTGTGCTATTTTTTGTAACAAAAGAGTTTTGCTTCTTTTGTCTGAAAAAGGGTTTTTCTTTTTCTGTGCACAGTCGGGTACAGTTTTCTTTGTTGCAAAATACAATGAACTAAACAGAAGAAAATGACAGGTTAGAGGTCCATAGAAATTTGCAATGGTTCTAAGGGAGAACTTTCATTAGTGTTAGGAAATAACCTCCATCTTAATTGTCTGCTGTACAAACAAAGTTTTATGTGTTATCTTTGACTGAGAAAGAAATAACTAATTTCTCCGGTAAGATGCCAGTAATGAATTCTTATGGACTAATCTTAATAAGTATGTGCAAAGTAATCTATGCTTCTCATGTTGAGTTATAAAATAGAATTCTTTTCCTTATGCAAAGACTTTCACTGGTACTTATCCACCTATTCAAATCTCCTGTGCAGTAGGGTTCTTTTCTCCATCTGTAAGTTCTGTAAAGCAAAAAGACGTCAGTGTATCCATGCAGGATTTGAAGTTAACACTTAAATCCTGTGTTAGAATTACAAAGGATAAGGGTGCCAGCAAAAAAAGACCCCAAACCCAAAAACCTACCAAAGCCCATGAAACAAACAAACAAACAACAACAAAACTATCAAACAAGAAAAAAAAACCAAAAACAAACCAACACAACGCAAGAGGTCTCAAGTGAGACAGTCAGTACATTCAAGCATTACCTGTCAAAATGAAAAAGTTGTAAGCAATGGACTTTCAGAATGTGATTTCCTGCAAACACATCCTTAGTATTTCTATGGCCTCACTGAAGTTACTGTTGTCTCCCTTTTCTTCTTTGTGGCTATATTAACATATTTTTGATTCTTTATGGCATGTCCCAATCTTTTGTCCTAAGTACACATTACCATTATTGCCTTTCCAGATCCTGTCATGACCTATGTAAATGCCCGAGGTTTGCATGAGCCTTTTGGCCAGCTAGTGTGTGTGTGAGCTGGCTTCTCAAGAGAACAACACTGCTGAGCTCATGGCACTGCCTTACCTCCAGTGGAATCACTTGCTGGGGCATTTATCTCACAAAGTTTTTCAAGTATTAACATGTCTCGTCTCTTTACCACATTGATTTAATTTACTGAAATTAAGTTCAAAAAGACAAGCGGTGGAAAGAACAAGAGACAAAAATGGCATTCTCCTGTAGGCTTCCTAAACCTCAAGAAACCAAGTCAAAAAAGCCTTAGTGGCTTTGGACCCTGTTACAGGTCACAGTCTGAACCAGTCCTGTGTTTTCATCCAGGATTTCCCAAACATGCTTGCAGTGAGGCCAGTGGTTCTCATGTCAGAACATGAAGCAAGCATATTTGACATTATTTGTGTAGAAATTTTGTCCATCTCAGTTAAAATCAGCAAAATACTACAAAAATATAAGTTTGCATGTTTTTTTAATAAACCTGAACTTACCTCTAAAATCTCCAAGTCTTCAGTATCTTCCAATAGCATCACAACTACATGCAGAAAAGGACCAGAGTGGTGAATTGTAAGGTCTGCTATGTGGACTGGGATATTTGCCTCAGAAGAGAGCACTTTTAGTGCTAGAAATGAGAGCCAAATTTTCTATGTTGTTTTTAAAACCAAAATTTCAAGCCCTGGGGGAGGTTCTGCACATACTTCCACTGAATGGGGAGAATCCTTAACCCTCTTTCCTCAGTGCTGTGCTCTGAGCTGCCAGCCTTGGCACAGTTTGATTTTCCAGCAGCCCCCCTGAATGAAGGATGCTCTGAGCTGCTCACTGTTGGGTCCATTCCTGGCTGGGTGTATGCTGAGGGGCCTACAGGCAGATCATGGGATTCAGCATTGCAGTTTGTTCATTTTCCAGTTCAAACTTCTAAGTGACAGCAGACTTCCAATTCTGATTACAAGGAAATATGGGTGTGGGTGAAGTGGAGTGTGGTACATTTGTAATGGCAATCACGGTAATTGTAATAACATCTGTAATAATACAGAGGCACAACCTATTTTTGCCTTTCAGTTACCTGAAAAGTCCCTACTTTACACTTTCCAAGGTAGAAAACCAGATCCTAAACTTGGCTAAAATGTGATTTCCAGATTTACCTGAAGAATGCCAAAATAAAATATTCATATGACACAAGAGAAGGAAAAGAGGGATCCTAAAATCAAGATGAAAAAGTTTTCAACTTTTCTCCAGCAAATACAGCCTCCTGACAAGCAAAAATAAATATTTGGCACAATAAGGGCATGAAAAGATTAGGTACAGCTGAATCTAGCTAGCTCAGTAGTTACTGGTGGTTAATACTTCTCCACCTTTGAAAATTCTTCCCGCTTATCCTATGTAGGGTGTTTTAGTCACGGCTAGGAGTATATTCTTCTTCTTTTAGACATAAAATATCATGCCATTCACTGTTTTCAGTACTCACCTCTCCAAGTGCAGAATATGATGCCAAAGGAGTGGGATCCAGTGAAGAATATGTTTCTGGACCAGTAGACATATAATAAAACAGCATTATTACTGGGGCTGCAATTAATCCAATTTGTCGACAATTCAAGGACTCAGCTTTCACAAGCTAGTGGAAATTATATTCACCTGCACCAGGGCACCTATTTTTTTTTTGTGTCTTCTTCAAAATTTCTTTTTTTTTAATAAATGATTCCTTTCTATTAGAATATGTATGTATATAGGTTATTGTTTCTCACTGGCCTACACTGTCCATGGAGCTTCCTACTGGTAGAATGAGAGCAGCAGGAGCCTGGTCTGACTGCGGGCTTTGGTTCCTTTCCTGGGCTGTAAGCCTTTGTGCAGGTATCAAATAAGGGAGGCACCAGCACCAAAACCATCCCTGCTAGTCCTGGCATTTTCATACTAATTGCTTCTACAGTAACCACTTAAATCCGATATACTGAATGCTGAGGGGGAATAAAAATCACAACCTAAACAGAACAGAACACTATCCCTAAACAGCCCAATACCACATTTTTCATGCTTTACAGTGTTTTACATGGGAGTTTTTTCTCTGGGAACATGCACATGCTCTGATTTTGATCTTTTGAAATTTCTGCATCCCTTAGGTTGTATCCTTTCACTCCAGAATAACTCTTGTTGTGATAGATGAACTGGAACAAGTGTGGGCTTCCTCACAGCCACTTCCTGTCAAAGTGCCCTGTGCTAAGCAGCAAGCTGTGCAGTCAAATGGAAGGAAGCACAAAAGTCCACTTTTCCTTTATCTCTTCCCCATGGCAACCTGACCAAGAACAGTGACCCCCAGCAGCACAGCTGAGGCCTGAAACTGTGCTGAATTACTTAGAAAGAGAATCTCCTGACCCCAGCCAGCAGAACCCAATGAAAATATGTGACCTCTAACTGCAGAACCCCTTGTCCGACATTACGTTTGTACTGTACACAGCCAACACAGGTCAGATGCTTTCAGGAAGCTGACTTAACGATTCTCAAATCTAATTTAAAGTGAACCAGTGAACCTAGAACTATTCAGGTTCTGCAATTAGAGGGTTTTACATTAAGAAGGCTAAAACCCCATAGAAATATCACACCTCCTTGAATTAGGTATTGAAATCAAATATTTTTTTTTCTCAGGGCTGACCTTTGTTAGTTACATGTAAACTGAACTGATGATGAGTCATTGAGCTAGCAAATTAGTACTCATAGTTGTTGACAGGGTCAGCAAGAAATCTACCACATTTTTAAGCAAAAATAAAATCTTCATGTAGTTATTGTCATATGTACTTCTTGTCCTTAATGACATTCAGAAACCATTGGCAACAAGAAGAGGAAAAACAGGAAATTTTGGGGTTTTCACACTCTCTACCAAGTGTAATCAGAAATTTAACACCATAAACTTTGGTTAAAGAGCTATAACAGTATGTATTTGTTGTGCTTTCCGCCACATAAATAATAGAATTGACCTCTACAGAGGGTAGACAAGGGACCAAACTCTCTAACCTTCTACCTTGCTTAATATTGTTTCAATAGCACTACAGCCTATTTTATAATGCTTCTGCACAAACAACTCTTAGGCTTGTGACAGCAAGGTACACCAATAATTAATTACAAGAACATTTGTTCTGTGATCAACTCTTAGAGCTGTATGAGTAATTTGGAGCACAGATAAACATGGTCCTGAACTCTTTTTTTTGAGTGAGATCACCTTACAATTAACAACTTTAACAAATTTATATGAACAGCATTTTAATGACAGAATGAATCTCAAAGGCAGACTTGACATAACCTGTGCCCATTCAGTCTGTGGGCTGCTCATGGGGTAACATCCATTGGACCACAGCTGATCTACACAATGAACACATTGCTGTGGCCACTGTGGGAATTCAGAAAAGTGACTGAAATTGGGTTTGGCCATCCCAGTTTCATACTTTCTTGTCAGCATGTCCACATTCAGTTCCAGTGTGCAGAGTAGAAAACACAGAGTGTTATGGAAATATTTAAGATGAGACACCAGGAGCCTAACAGATAGAAATATTTTGTGCTACAAATACTCTGAATTTTTAAGGCAGCTTCTCTTTTGCCTGTCTAGTTTCACCTTCTCTCTTCTGTTAAAGGCCTTTTGGCATTTGTGCTGGTCCTCTGAATCTAACTATTTTGCCTCTCTTCCAGTATGTTACCCAACTCTGTTGTTCCTTCCAGTATTTGGCATTTGCTTTGGAATTATGTTTGTCCATCTGTTATTTGTCCTTTTGGTGATGCGTTCTGCTGATTCCCATTTGTTCCTCTCAGCTTCCTCAACAATTTGGGCTTCTGAAGTGTTGTGGCATCAGTCAGCTCCATCTTGGCCCAGGACAATGTTTGTACAGAACAAGAGAAAGAGCAAAAACTGGCCTAGACTGATGTTTCTGTTTCTTTAGGAATTCACAGGCACAACTTTTTGCAGTGGTCATTCCCACTAGCTGATTTCACTGGTTCGAGGAACATGTAGTGAAAGGGGCTTTATCCTCTTTTGGTTTCTGTTTTACTATTTCCATTTTCTGGATGTTTGTAACCAGTGTAAAACCATAAAAAAAGTCTAAAATATCCTCAGATACTCTTCCAGTCTTGACTGAGCTTACACTTTTGTCTTGCATATTCCTTTCCTTTTGGGAACACAACCACCTCCTTTATTAACTATCCACAAAACTGACTGGCCTCATATGGTTTAAGAAGAACCAAAACTGCACTAATGCATACTTTTTCCCCCCAGTTATATCTTTTTTATCGTTTAAAATAAACCTCAATCACACTACCCTGTGCATGCAGTTGGTGGATAAGACCTTTACTTGTCATGACATAATTGTTCAGACTTAGACCATTACTTTGTAGAGTTCCAAATTTTTCAGCTCACAAGTTGCCTGTGCACAACAGTGTGGGATGACTAAAGGGATGCTCAGCTATTGATCAGTTATGTGGATATTGTTTTCTCCCCCAACACAGCTCTGGAAGCTCATTTTAAGTCACACTATCATCAGACTTATGCACTATACTGGACTTGCAGAATTTTGCTTGGCAGTCAAGCTCTAGGTAGGGCCAGGTCTCTTTTTATACATTTGTTTTGGATTTAGACATGTCCAGTAAAGCAGTCTTACTAGAAAACCAGGATTCTCACAAAAATAAAACCACCTCCTGGAAAAACCTGAATTTTTCAAAGTGAGAATTTATTTTGTATCAGTGACCCTTAGAGATATCTGAGTGGTGTAAATTAATGAAAGATGATTATACCAGTTTATTTATTTTTATTTTATTATTTAAAGGAGGCATCAGTTAATCTGTTTGCTTAGGTGCACTGAATTCATGTCATTTCTTTCACTGAAAGCCATGTGAATTTTGCCAATAACAATAAGATACAGGTATTCAACAGCACTCATCAGAGTAGGTCTGTCTTTGAAAGAAAGGAAATTCCTTTTTTTTCCTTCTCCTTTCCTTCCCGTCTCCAACCAAAATGCTCCCAAACCCACAGGTGTCATTACATAAATACTGGGTATTAAGAATAATTTATGAAATGTTTATGATGTGGGTAGGATGCTGGTTTTGATCAAATCAAAAACCAGGAAGCCCCAATTAATAAGGAAACCCTGAGAAAGAACCCATGGTATGTACAAGCTCACTGGGGTTTGTAGGTAAGAGCTTTGCACAAGCAGACTGCTTCGAGTATGGAAGCCCCTCCTGCTCCTGAGCATCCAAACCAACCCTGGGTAACACAGAACAAACAAACTGAAATGGCTACAGGGGAACTATCCCAGCATCTTTGGACTCCTTTGGAAAAATGGACACAATGGGCTAGATCTCATCCAAGTGAGCCAGTCTGTGCTTGGGCTCTAGCAAAGGCAAGCAGAGAATGTTTGGAGTGATTTGGGGCCATCTTGCTGGCCAAGTGGTCCAGAAAATGGAGTGGCATCATGTTAACATCAGCATTATTCTATAACTGGCATGAACATGACAGAAGGGATGAAAAGGAGTAAAAAAATACTACCAGCACTGCAGATCATCGCCTTCTGAT
Source organism: Urocynchramus pylzowi (assembly GCA_013397555.1). NCBI lineage: Eukaryota > Metazoa > Chordata > Aves > Passeriformes > Fringillidae > Urocynchramus > Urocynchramus pylzowi. Next base: position 392,541 of record VZRH01006015.1, read on the forward strand.
TGAAATCACTAATTAATTGTTGCCCTTTAATATTTTGATTCTAGTCTAAAACCACAAAATATGTGCTCACAGAACACCCTTGGACACTCAAGACATGGACAAACATAAGTGCTAGGTAACACATTTACAATTACAAGAAAAAGGTGTGAAAAGTGTAATAATGACAAATGCAAGCAGTTAATTACAGTTTCAGCGTTGATCATAGAAAGTCTTTTGGAATGAAAATTATTGTAGAAACTTTCAAAGGAAAGGCCAGGTATAACTGAACAACAAGTGACCACACAGTCTAACATGGTCAGCAGTCATTAAAGGGCTTCTTATTCTTGTACTACATCAGTTCAGAAGTTGCCATCACAGTGTGAGATGTCAGCTTATGAAAGAACTAATCAGCTGATACATGCAAATATCATTATTACACACACTGCAACATACAAGGAGAGCCACATTGTCTCTTTAGATGCTAGTCCCGTGAGATATACAAATGTTATAATTTTTCTCTGCGTGAGGCTGCTTACCTTATATCATCATGTTGCATGATTTTACACTTTTAAAATAATTAAAACGTTCCAGTTGCAGCCATGTCACATTTAAACTGCAGCAGCTATGGGAGGATTACAGACACAGCCTCCCATACTGCATGCAGGCTAAATTCAAAGGCTTGCTGCCTGTAAGCTAGTTAGAAGCATTGAAGAAGTGAAATTTAACTTTGCTGGTTGGTAAAGGAGAAAATACAGGAATCTCCACAGACTACTAGCCCTGTGCAGTGCACATTGTTAGTCAAAAGAGAGAATGGCAATTCTGCATTATAAACAAGAGCACATTGCTCTGTTCTTATTCCTGAGAGCTACAATTAAAGGATGCAAGTCATAAAACAGTGTATTGTATGATGCATTGTTTTTAATCTTGCTGCCTTGTTGTATATAAGAGGTTCATATAATTCTTCAGACAGGAAAAGGCTTGTTCTGTAAAAATACAGATCCCTGCATCTGAAATATAAGTTCACACACAAGCAATGTATATATCGCCAAACCAGCAAACTAACTCACTTACTTAATACACTAAACTTCAGCTTCTTTCTATATTATGTGAAATGGCTTGAAACAGGAGGCAGCTGCCAGGAAACATCACTGCTTCTTTACTCAAGAGAGACAAGGGAAGGAAGAATGAAGAAAAAAAATTCCCTCGATGGATGCCACAATAGCATGTCTTTCATTATCGCCCTGTGTCAAGGCACTGTGTAATGTTCATTGTGCATGCATAGTAAATTACTATTTACCTGCCAGTGCCTTTGATAAGTCAGTCTTTTCTCCCTCTTTTCGTCCACACAGCATGGAACAGTGAAACCTCTTTGCCTATAATTCTTATTAAGGTGATACCTTTTCTGAATAAGAAAGTACGCACTTCCAAAGGAGGCATTCTCTTGGGTTTTTAAGGGCCATTGTTTTTATTGTTTTCCTTTTATTTCTCCCACCCTGCTGTGTTTTAATGCTATAGTGACTTCTGTGTATACAACTCTCATATTGAAATGTCTGCCGCAGATATATGCAATATTAAAGAGTGCTTATGAATTTTTGACATCTAATTAGTCGCTACCCAGTTAACATGTCAAGACTCAGAGGGATTAGGGAGTCAGCCCTTTCTGAATAAGTTAAAGCTATGCCCTGTCCTTTTCATGTATTATTCTTTAATGTAGGTGGTGATTATTTTGCTGTGATTAATTGATGAAGCTCATTGGTCTGGCAAGTGTTACAGAATTCACCATTCCTCACTTTTATTTCTCTCTGTAGGGCTTTCCCGCTTATTTGAAAGGAATTGGTTCTATTCGGTCTGTGAAGCTTCATTGTCTTTTCTCAATACATGCACATTGGTTTCTCTTAAGATTTTATCTATTTAATTTTACATCTTTTCTACTATAAAGGAAGCAGATAATTAATAATGCTTGTTTTATTTTAAGTCACATGTTTCAAGCAGGGTTTCTCTAATGTGTTGCTTATTTTTATTTTTGATTTATACTTTTAGACAAAATTACTGACATGTATTTTTATACTGACAAGTATAAAAATAGATTTTTTTTTTCCCTAATTTCCCCCACATTCAACAAGGCTTGGTGAATTTTGAGGTTTTCTGGTCCCTGATTAGAAAGCAATATTTCACTCAGGCAAGTTTTAAATTTTTTTAGCATTTTGAGTGGGTTTTTTTCTTAGAGATGATATAATATTCTCTGTTGTCAGTGATGGTGAATTATATCAATTTTAGCATCCAAATGGAAGCCTTAATTATACAAGCTCTGTTTTCCATGTGCATGCCTTTCACAAAAGGAACAAAAAAAAAAAAGGAAAAAAGGGAATTTTGAGGCAAATCTTTAAACACCTGTAGAAATCTAAGTGATGCATATTTAAAACAATGTGATCACTCATAAATTCAGCTGTGTGTCAAGGTTCCTGCTGACCTGTGGTGCACTCCAAAGGAATGTTCTGTTGATTATATACAGCTGCGGATGCTCAGAAAGAAGCAGCACATATGTGTGCTTCATGGTCTGATATATTTGTTGTATCCCCCCCTGTGTAAGTGATATTGGGTTCTATATAAAGAAACAATAAAAACGTATGCTGAGCACTAATGGCTGTGCCATTTGCCTACACAGGCACCACGCCACCAGTATTTAACTCACTGCTTTGTAAAAGCACTGGAAGATCTACCCTAGCTATAAAAGGCAAAGCAAAAACATACACATACACATGCACAAAGTTTTTTTGGATTTGTTTTCTTCTTTTTCTAAAATACTGTGAAGTAACATCCTGCTGTATTACATTGGTTTTTGTTCACCATTTCACTGTCGTTGGCTCAAGAGTTTTGGGCCTCGTAAAAGTGCAATGCAGTCAGGCAGTTTCCCTGAAACGATAAAATAAAAAAAAAAGAATTCTGAACATAGTGCAAGAAGCAAACATATAGACATGATTATGGAAATATTTAATCATGCACTGTGGCTACTGAAGTTTCTTCCATTCCCTACCTCTTCACTGCAAAGGAGCTGAACAAAAGGCTGTTGCCATCCGAGTTCATTTCTGCAGCCTCCTGGTTTTATGGACAAATAATTACTTTTCACAGAGCAGAATCAATCCCATTATGAACCTCCAGTATTCAAATCTGTATTTGGGACAATAGTGGAGCTCCAGCAGGTTTATCTTCTTTAGAAATGAGCAAACTCATGCACATACTTCTAAAAATTTGATCATTATAAATAATTATAATCCTATTTACCAGTCAGGGATTGTGCTTTTTAATTTACATTGGGGAGACTCTTTCTAAAGTTTTGGTTTGTTTTTTTTTTTTTTTTTTTTTTTTTAATAAATATCTAATAAA
>VZRH01006015.1:398058-439971 GCA_013397555.1 Urocynchramus pylzowi
TTTGCCCCTGCCCTTGTCCTTGCTCCTGCCTCTGCTCCTCTCCCTGCCCCAGCTCCTGCCCCAGCCTGTCTGCCTCCTTCCCGAGCCCCTGTCCCTATCTGACAGGACCCTGCTTGCTCCCTGCTCTGACTCTGCTCCGCCCTTGTCCTTGCTCCTGCCTCTGCTCCTCTCCCTGCCCCAGCTCCTGCCCCAGCCCGTCTGCCTCCTTCCCGAGCCCCTGTCCCTATCTGACAGGACCCTGCTTGCTCCCTGCTCTGACTCTGCTCCCTCTCCCTGTCCTCTTCCCCGTTCTCTGCCCCTGCCAGCAGCCCTGCCTGCCCACGTCCCCTCACCACTCCTGGCTCCCTGACTCCTCCTGACCCACACCCGTCTGGCCATGACCCTGTGTGCCCGTGACAATTCCCATCACAAGTTTACACCGGAAAAACCTGTTGGGCAGGGCTCGGAGGTCCCCGGTGCAGCTGTTTCAGCCCCATGCTGGTTTCCAAGGTAGGGCAGTTGGCACCGGGCTGGGGGCTGTGTCACCTGCTGCTAGAAAAGCCTCTGCAATGAATGCTGTCAGCACGGGGTTGCAAATGAGAACGGAGGGTGCTGGTTTTTGGGGAGTTTTAGTGTTTTGTTTTGCTTGGGGTTTTTGTTTGTTTTGGTTGGTGTTTTTTTGGTTGGTTTTTTTTTTTGTTGGTTTTTTTTTTTCTCCCTCCAATGTTGTAATTATTTGTTGGTAGCTGAATTTTATCGATTTAGTATATTTATTTGCCTTACTTCACATTCCTGGAGTTTTGAATCACATTTTAAGCCAAAATCTGTGGACCAGATTCTGAGAGGCATTTTTACCTTCCTCTTTCTTTTGCCTCTTCTGCATCCAGCATCTCTTGGATTGCAAAAGACTGGCTTTCCATCTTGCCTACTGGGACAGTAAGATCTGTGTGCATTATCCTCAGTAAATATTACTTTTACATTTGGATCTCTGCTCATTTCCCTTATGACCCCTGACAGTCTTCTCCTAGGGTTTGATTATAAGTCACTATAGTCTGGACTGTACTGGAGTCTCGTAAGGCTTCGATTAATCCACCGCACCTAAGCATTGCTGTGACTATAAAAGGAAAAGTTATGATTCTGAATAAGCATCGTGTGGAAGAAAGAAGCAAAAGCATAAAGTATTAAACTTTCATCCAGCACCATAGGAGAGATGTAGTTATTAAATTTCAGCTGCTTATCAAACTGATATGAAAGTCATTTTGCATGATTGCTTTGCATCCTCGAATCTTCTGCTTTTATTTGCAGTGCAACTCTGCGCTTTCTTATTAGAAAAATACTCAAAGGATAAAAAAGCTGATAATATTATTCAGTTTTGACAATTAGGTAGAAAAAACATTTTAAGAAGTGCTTTTTTTATTGCAGCTAGTAATAATAGTGGTGGTCCTCCTGGTAGCAGTCTCTTCTGATGCTACCCAGGGTGATGCTAGCTTTACCCTATAATGGTCAAAGCCCTGATGGTTATACTGGTAAAGCTGCTAAGGAGTGTGAGTCAGGATGTCATTCTCAATATCACAAACAATGTACACAGCCACAGATTATTTTGTCTTCAGAGGTACACAGTTTATGGCTTTTTCACTCCCTCCTTCCTGTTTCAAGATTCACAAGTGGACTGGGGCCAGTGCCTGTGATGAGTGAGACAAGAGGACCAGTACCTTCCCTGTCCTGGACTTGCCTGCAGCTGCTGTCCATTCCCTCAGGAATACTGTCACGTTAGCCACTTCAGCAAACCTATCTCTGTCTATTTATAATCAATCTCCCATGCACTTCAGCTGCCCAGCAACTGCCTTTAATTATTACACATTGTGGTTCCCTTCCAGTTCAGTTTAATCTGCTCCTTATGTTTTGCGTGTGAATTTATGCAAAGCTATAAGCATTCATGGGAATGTAGAGCCCTTAGAAGATGAGAGCAAATCATCCCATCTCCCACAACTCTCCCTTTCCCCACCATGGGTTTCCACAACTTGATGCTTGGTTGTTTTGTTTTCCAGTGTTCCAATAATTTCTTCAGTATTCTCTCTGCCTTCCCACTTTCTGTCAATGCTTCCCCATCTCCTGCTGGGTTTTACTCCTCTATGATTTAATTCAGTCTCAGCAACTGTCACAAAGCTGATGGCTCCCTAGCATTTATCTCTTTATCTTTGGTTGCTGCCTTCTGTCCAGTCCTTTCATCTCAGACTATCCACTCATATCAATGTCCAGATGTTTGGTCATAAGCCCAGGACAGCAAAAATGCGACCTCTTTGAGCCATTGTTTCTCCACAATGGTACAGAATTATTTCTCTGTGGCACAATGCTGGAGACTGTTAGCACCATACCTGCTCTTCACAGTTTCTCTTCCAGATTTAATTTCTACAAATCAAGTCTCTGTTTTTCCAACCTTTACAAAATATATCTCTGTTATATTAAAAGACCCCCTTAGATCTTGCTGTCTAGATTTGAGTTGTCATCCCCAGGCTATGAAAACTTTTTCCCCAGGCTATGAAAACTGCTTTTTTTTTACCTCTCCAGACAGCAATTTGCCCCATGTGCAAAACAGCTCAGAAGAGCAGTCTTATATACTTCTAGATGCTGAAAAGATCTGGAAAGGTCAAGTTTTCCTCCCTTGGAGAGGAATTCCCATGACTATCCTTGTGTACCGCATGTCTTTGAATTAGCATTTAAGCTGTCCTGAATTCAGGGTGGGGTAGTTCAGATTGTAACTCAGGGGGTAATTTCCTTTGACCCCTTAGTGACAACAAATACTTTCTCTGGTACTCAGCCACCCATCAAAACCTTGGTCCTCAGAGCAGGGGTAGTTCTCACTTGGCATTAGGGAGCAATGCAGTTGTCCCAAGGAGGTGCAGAAACTGGAGGGATCTGGGCTGGAAAAAGGGATGAATTATAAGAAATACTTCATCAGAAGAGAGGGAGAGTCACAGTGTTAGGAAAAATGTCCTGACAGTGAGATGTGCTAAGCTGGATGGGGGGAGGACAATGTCTCCTTTGTAGGATTCATCATCAGAATATATTTATTACTGTGTTGTCCAAAGTACTTTACAAATTCTAGATATGATTGTATCTTACACCTTGGCAAGGAACAGAACAGATGTCCTTATAAAGGACAATTTAATCAAGGAAGAATAACAATTAGACAGGAATTTGCTAAAGGAATCAGTAACTGTTAACTCATGGTCAGCCCAAAAACGTAAAAACTATCTGGCCAAATTTGCTGTGCTGACCTCTGACTTCTCAAACTCTACATTTCAGTCTTATATAGCTTTTGCACCAAATAGCACTTTACAGAAATAAAGTAAAAAATATCATCCTATTTCACTGTCTGTGGGCTAATATTTTCTCTCTGAAGGTAGATAACTCCATTTTCAACACACAAAATCAAAGGCAGGTCACATGTAGAAAATATATATAATGTCCTCTGCAGAGTGCTTTAACATGCCCAGCAGTATATTCCCACTTTATTCCTAGAAGAGTAAAATTACAGTGTGTAGCAGGGCTGGCACCATGCTTGCATGCCGTGCAGACATTAGAGCAGAGGGAATAATTCACAATGAATAGTTTAGTCAGTAAGTTTAGCCCTTTTTCTGCCTATGGGATCTCCATGGGCAGACTGAGGTTTCCTTGAGTTTATTATGCAAAAGAATTCAAAGAGATCCTTTTTCCACTCTAAGTACTTCTAATTGCTCAGGAACACTTCTCTGTGAACATTCCCCAATCACTTCTTGAGCTTTGTTAGATATGACTTCTTTGATGAGTCACATGGTGTTGATTTATTTTTCCAATGTGTTGAGAGTGCACATTTTCATGTGTGTGAATCTAATACCAGTTTCCATCAATACTTATGCATGCTGTTCTGAAATTCTCAGTGAATAGCCACAATAGTAATTGAATCCTACAAATGTCCCTAGAAAGCAAACACAACTAGAAGACAGTATGGGTGAGAGGAATCCATTTGTAAATTCCAGTAAATGAACAATGGTTGATAGCAATCCATTTCCAAATTCCATCAAAGACAGGGGTTTTTTTAATAGCATTTAGCCAGCTATAGTAGATTCTGTGAAAAATATTGTCAACTCTCTGCTTTCCATCCATTTCATCTCATGCTTCTCTCTTCCCATGAAGAAGCTGTGGAAAGGAAATAATAGGAAACTTCTCCTTGCCCCTGCAAAAAAAAAAAAAAAAAGGGGGAGAGGAAAAAAAAAAAAAAAAAGGGGGAGAGGAAAAAAAAAAAAAAAAAGAGAGAGAGAGAAAAGAAAATAAAAAAAGAAAAAAAACCCCAAAGCAACAAAAAAAACCCCCACAGATTTAAAGTAAATATCTTTGAGCACCAAAGCTATCTCCTATTTTTCAAGCCCAGACTTAATACACTGCAGTTGTACCTGGGAGGTCTAGTTTGTTCAACACCTATTGCCTCCAGGATGAGGATTCAATTAAGAAATATAAAAGATAATATGATGCTATAGGGACAAAAATACTTTTGAAACTCTACCCAGGCTTTCTGTAAATAGAGGTATACTTCTTTGAAAGCAGACATTTCCTGTTAAAATGCATCAGCTTTCTATTGTGTGATCTCCCACTCCAAATTATAATAGAAAATATATAATGGAGCATAAAAACTAACAGATGAGAAAAATGCACCTTCAATGAGAATTTCACCTCCTAGCTGCAAGGCTATCCTCAAGAACCTCACTGTAGTTACAGTCTGTTACTATAGCATAAGTTAACTAATCCTCACCAAAATTCCTTATGGTATTCTCGGAAAAGTGAGATAGTACCCTTTCTTCATCTGGGCAACGAGAACAAAGATGTGAAAAATCATCAAATTTTTCTACTCTGCTACACATAATTTTTTTCTACTCTACCATCTACTTTCTAAAACTCTACTACGCAGTTTGTGAGACCAAAAAAAAGACTATCCAAAACATTTATATTGTGCAATATTTCTTGTGCACAGGGCACTGGATGGGTGACTTTGCTTACTTGCTGAGAGATCTGGGTCCTTCTGCAAAGTTTCTTTCGGACTGGGAGATGAGGGACTGGAAGTGTACGACTGTGAACACTTCAGGATGCGTTATTGCTTTTTCATTTCAAAGGGATAGGAAGTGAAGCCCAGTCCTTTGGATGTAGTCCTAGTACTTGTTTTGCTCCTAAATTTTTGGTAGTTATTGAAACAGGGCTGTCAAAATTAGTGAATAAATTCCCTATCTAATCAATAGAAAATCTGAAAACCTCCCCATTAATTCTGCCTGTTTGGGATTTTATCCTTAAAATTTATGTTTCATTTACATTGGTTAGGCAAACTGGAACTCCACTCTCAGGAAGAGGGATGGATTATAATCAATAGCAAAAGCCATAGCAGCTTTAATCCAGGTATTTTGCAGTTTTTGAGTGCTGGAATTCAGAATGTCTCTGCTTATTTTAAATTTTGTAGGTGCATTTCCCCTGTGTTTTGGAAATATAGGAATTGAACAAGTAAAAAATCATTGTTTGTTCTGATCTTCACAGAGAAGTGGTGGAAGACAGTTACCCTCTGCATAACCTGTTACTACACATGGGGTGGAGAACGATTTGAATGGAAGTTACTTTGTTAAACAGTGCAGTGAGATCAGAACTAAGAACTAGTTATTTTATGTTTAGGCTTAATAAAGGTGGAGGGAAGAGATTTACTCTTCCTCCTTCCAACATGTAAGATTTTTCTCTTACCTCCCTTCAAGTAGCACTCATGCATACCTTTCTTCACATTTCTTACTCTTGCATAATCTTATATCCAACTCCTGCTCATTTAGTTATTCTCCCCAAAGCTGGGGAGAGTGTCCATACCCACACTTTCCTCCTTAATCAGAATCTAAATGTTGCCATGTTTCTAAATGTTGTAGCCAATTTCATACATCATTTTCTGGACCAACATAATTTTTTTCAGTTCTTTCTCGATAATTTTCAGAGATGGAATATGTACACCTACCAATAAGTGTGTGATTAGCTCTCTGTCCAAAGTGGCTGGTCTTTTTTTGTTGTTAAGCACAAACTCTGCCCACCACCTCTCACTCAGAGCTCTCCATGCTCAGGTTACTTACACCCTTTCTTTCCCATCTTTAGGTGACTTCCTGTATAAAGCTTTTTCCTCTTGCTGCATATCCATTGGGCTTCATCAGAACCAGGGGAGAGAGATGGTCTCTGCTAATATCCAGAGATCCAGACAACTCCAGCAAGCAGGAGCAAAGTCCTGCTCAAGTGACAGGGCTGCATATCTTAGGGAATGTAGTGTAACTGTGCAACCTGATTGACCATGGACACTCTGACAAACATAACAAGCCTCCAATGTGCTTAAATAAATGTTATTGGGTTTTTTTTCCAGAATCTTAAAGTTTGACCAGTTTTTGAGACCCATTTTCATATTGAAGAGCTGTTAAGGAAACAACTGAGAGGTATATTTATTTTTAAATACTGGTGAACAACATATTTTCCTTAATCTTTTTCTCTATCTTGAATATTCACCTGAAACAGAGCCATACAGCAGAGAAATTCTGACCTGAATGTTAAATTCTGGCAAAGCAATATCCACTGCTAGTAGATTTTGCCAAAGAAAATTTCCATCTACCCTCATTATAGATGTGGGTATTTCAGAAAAAACCTAAATTCTTCACTAAAGAAAGAAGCTGTAATAACAATACTTGAAAATTAAGTTATCTAATTAATTATCAAATACAAACAGAATGGTTTCCTTTCTCTGGGCTTGGCCTATCAATATGTGGCATTCCTTAACCTACAGTGAAAATTATTATCTATCAATCTGAACTTTTAATATTTTAATTTCTTATCAGGATTTATCAGAAGATGAAAATGTACACCTCTTCCACTGATGGAGTGAAATTTTCTCACTTTTAGCAAGAAATATGAAGTGTACAAACTGTAGGTCATGCAACATCCCTTTGAGAATATCCTTCTGGGCATTGGTCACTGCCAGTAAAAATTGATTTCCCACACGAGAAGTATAATTATCCCCATTAAAAATCTATACAATTAACAACTTGCCACACAGTGGAGTCTAGGTTACCATGGTACTGCTCTATCTCTAGAGTAGAAAATAACTGTGGTATATCAAATTCCGTCTCATGGTAATTGTTACTTTTTTACTGACCACCCACGTGGCATTAAAAGTCTCCTGCTCAACTAATTCACCTATTTTAAAGCATATTATGGCAATATTTATTCTCCATTTCACCTCAAATCACTAGTGTTCCAAGTACATAATGCTGGGTTTTGAAATACCCCAGAACATATATTTATGTGATGAGTAGGAAAGAGGCATTGAAGGTGGAAGAGGAAAATGGAAAGGAAACCTGTTGGGGGCATGGGGTTCAGGGGAGTGTCTGAGGTGCCTCTGTGCAGTAGAAGAGAGATGGGAAAGGAATGAAGGCAAATGTGAAATATGTGTATCAGTGATGATTTTCTGACTGCACAGAAATATGCTACTGAAGGAAACAGGAAGAATACATCCAGCAACATAAGAGATGAAGAAGATGATGAAATTGTGCCTGGCATTATGATTGAGCTCCAAAGAGGGGCTAACTCAGAACTGAGTAGAAAATTTCCTTCCATAGACTTCTCCCACAAGCAAATAAAACCTGCCCCCACTGCAGGGAGAGCTAGGGACTGGTGGAAGATGAGTGCATGGTGAAACAGAAGGAGGTCTGTGAACAGAAGAAGCGAGTGGGAAAAGAGAAAAAGGAAAAAAAACAACCCAAACAAACAGCGAAACAGGGAGTTGAGAAAGATGGGGCAGTAAAAAGAACTTTAGGACCTTCATAGGCAGGAAAACAAAAGACATTAGGTTGAATTTTGCCCCTGCAATGGTCCTACGTTATTTGTGACTTCTGCTTAAACATGCTGATATTCCAGCAGGAAAAAAAAAATAAATCTGTGACATGCTTTCAAAACAAAATACAAGTATATATGAGTTATTATTTCGCCTATTGTCCACCATCTTCTCCTCCCCAACAAGACTTAAAAAAGTTTTAAGCCTAGGGAATGGTTTACAATTTTCCCTCCAAATAATGTTGTTTTTTTTTTTAAACTATGTGCATTGCTCTGAGATACCCTGGTTTGAAGGACAATTTTCTAGGATGTCTCGTTTTTAGCATCCTAGGTTCTGGTCTGTGCGATATCACACAAAATTGTGTTTGGGAATGTCCTTATCAAAGGAGAAACTGCCAGATTATTGTACGGGAGAAAAGAGAATTTTGAAAGCTACAGTAAAACTTGCCTGATAGTTGAGAGATTCAGGACATATTTCTGAACTTAACATAATTTTCACTCCAGCTTTACAGTTCACCTTTAACACATATCACCTTTTGAAAGTATTTCCACAAGCATCATGCATGCTACCGTCAGAGTGTCAGCTGTGACTGCGAATTCCCTGCCTTCGTTATCTGTGTGAGTTTAGCTGCTTATCGCCCCAGCGCCGCGATGCCGGCCACGCGCAGCGCGCAGCTGGGCAGGCTGGAGGTGCACTGAGAGGCTCTGATGGAGCAGCACATCCCTGCCCATGCTCAGCTCTGCACACACCATCGTTGCCCCCAAGCAGGGCCAAGGCAGGAGGTACATTGGCTACAGGGTGGTTTTCTGCAGGATTGGGCCCACAGCCTGGTAAAGACACACAGATAAATCTGAGCCGGACTCAGCGTTAGTTAAACGGGGCTCTTTGGATTTATAAACAGCAATATGCTGCTGTTACAAAAGCTATTTCATTTAGTGCCATCTTACATTCAGCAATTTAATTATTCTCTTAATTATTGAAACATTCATCATAGTTTTCCAATTGATTCATGAGGGGCTGGCTGCACTTCTTTAACTCATTAATATAGTGACAGAAAATTGACAGTCGTTTTTGCTAACCTCCTATCTCTGAATGGTAATACTGGGAATACAAAACCTTGAGGGTTTTTTTTTTAATTTTTAAAATTTGTATTATTATCACCAGCAATAACTATACTCATAAAAGTCTCATTTAATAGCGAAGGAATAGAACCATATGTGAGGAAACCCTAATTATCAATGGTTTTGATAGTGAATTTTGCAAACTAATATCTTCCTGAGACCACATTTTTATTATGAAATGGGTGATAAAGCAGAGATAATTCTAAATCCAAACACATGTTATATGAAATAGATAAACCCAAGATAAAAATTAATAGTGACCTTGCATGCTGGGATATAAGAAATATAATCAAGCATATATATCAGTCATGACTGGAAAAGGACAGGGAGATGCCCACAGGTGAAAGATTAATTCACAGAGTTTTAAAATGCATTCAAAATAAAATCTGTGACATCTTTCTTCCTTCCCTTGTCCTGATTCTGAGTGTTATCATATTGCCTGTCTGCAATGAAAAACATATTCCTAACTTGCATCGAAACAAAGATTTCATTTTTTCTTGTTTTCTTCCATCTCCTTTATTTACAGGCTGTTTAACTAAAGGCACAACATTCTATGTCTCTATAATTTTTTTTGCAACTGTCTGCTATTTATTTCAATTTTATAGTTTCGAAAATGTCTGGTGCTACCCTCAAAGACCACTCTCAAATTCATCAGTTTTCTCTCAGGAGAGGTTGTCCAGTGTTTGAAGCATACGAGGTCTCATCTTAATGCTTGTATGAGTACTTCTGCCCTTGGATATTATTCTCATCTTCACAATACTATGCAAATCGACAGCTACTTCCCTGTGCTTCCAGCTAGGACTTCTGAATATAGTGTGAGTAGCTGGAAAATAGCTAAAAAAGAGCTTCAGAAATATAAAAGTTCAGCCCTGAGCTTGTCTATATATGTGTGTATATATATGGATGTGTTTGTAGATGTGTGTACTAGTCATATACTGTAGTTTGAAAAGTGGATCTGTGTAAATCAGTGCATTTATTTAGCTCTCTCACCAACTCTCTCCCTGAGTTAACACCCCAGCACACACAATGCTAGCGAAGGTGATTATCTCTGCTAGCATAATTCCTCCGTAACATCTGCTTTCGCCCATAACACTCCACTAATTTTTCCCTCATTTCATTACACATAATTTTCTTTCAACACAATCTACATGTATTAAGTGGTAATGACTTTCCAGTTAAGAGCAAATCGACGCCAAGGGACCCCCCCCTCGATTGCCTGCCGTGCCTGACTCCGGCTATTAAAGATAAATTTGGTGCCTCAGAAAGCTGCAGTAAGCTAATCAATCAATTAAGCGGTTAGGACATACATTATCAAAATTCCACAGTGCGGGGGTGCATGAGAGCATGCTGACATACTTGGTATGATTTTAGGAATAAAAAAAAAATTTGAGGTTGAAAGTCAGTATTCAGTGTCTTGTGAAATGAAAACTCAAGCTATTGCACGCTACCAATAGCAACTTTGGTGACTGTGCTGGTACAATTTCCACTGCAGCTTTTATACCTAGTGCAGTTTACTAGTGATACCAGAATGGAGCTGATGACACAGTAAAATCTATTTTTAAATGATATGAAGATTCCGGTGCAGAATAAGGCAATGCTATTCACAGTTAAGCTGGATGTTCTGTCCCTAAGTTGTCAGTGTGTCTCTAGGAACTGCCACAGCCTTAAAACACTGATTAATATTCTGTATTATGTGTGTTTCAAAAAGGTGGTTTAAGGACAGAATGGCAGCCATCACATCCTGTTGTGTAAAGTTTTATCTTCAACATTGCTTTAATATTAATTCTGAGTTTAATTTTGGAGAGTATTTAAAGCTAGTAAAATAGATTCTAAAATAAACTGAAAAATATTTTTGACTTTTTCATTTTCTAAAAAACAGCTCCTAGTGATGTGATATCGTTTGCAGCAGTGATTTATGAAACAGCTTCAATCCAACAAAAAAAAAGTTACATTCACTGTTAATCGAGTTACATTTGAGTGCAAGGAAATAGTATACATAATATCACTTACAAGTCCTTCATTACTTTGTTTTTCTGTGTTATCTTATTGCATTGTTCTTTATATGGACAAATGATTTAACCAGTTAAAGGGTTTTTTAAATATAAAAGTATTTTCTCTTGCATGGTGAGGAACAGCTTGTATGCCAGTATATAGCCAAATGCTAAGGAAATTGAAACAAAACCCCAAAGACCATAAGAATCATACAAGCAAATTTTATAGCTCTGTCAGGACTAATACAAAAGGAGAGTTAAACAGAACTTTATAGCAGGATTCTGAACAAGACAAAACATGAAAGAAAAAAAGACGTATTTTCTGAGCAATCAGTAAATTTATAAAATATGTTATATAAATGGATCATTATAAGACTTTGCCTGTTACTTTTCCTGTCAGTTTTAAGCATATTGCCTAAAGCTTTGTTATCGTAGTATTGTAGTTATCAGATGAAACGACATGGCAAAACTCCCTGCTTACTTTTCCAGAGTGTTTTCCTCACTTTCTGCAAATTACATTGGAGCATATTCAGTGCATACGCTTCTACTAGTGGAAAGAACCATAACATCTTTTTACTGTCTAAATAAATATTCCTTAGCAAAAAAAGGAGCACGTTGTCAAAGATAAAAAGGTTTGTTTTGTTTTAAAGTATAATACAAATAAAGGAGGTAACTCAATATTTTCTCTCTGATGTGTTTGCATAAGGAAAAAAGCCCTGAAAAAACTGTAAAAAGAGCGATACGAATGTATATGATACAGGAAAAACACTTAATCCAAGCCCTGCATGTAAAACACAATTACAGAGAGTTAATAATGGCAAATACAATTAAATAAAAAAAAGCTATCCACCGAGAATATACAAGTGCATCCTTCAAAAAAACCCCAAACCATCATGTTTCAATAATACGATGCCGTGCTTTCCTTTGTGGCATTCTTCATTGACTAGACTGATAACGAAAAGATGTCAGGGAGATTCACAGTTTAGAGTTGTATTTTCTTCCTTTCTTTTGTGCTGTTTCTTCCCATTTATGGCTGTTTTCCTGCCTTTGCTCTGTATGAAGGGTATGAAATAATTCATAGTTATGTTTTCTTGTGAGATGTAGGGCTGAATTTGACTTTATTATCATTACTAAGTGATAGTGCAAGTTAAGTTTACTCAGTTGGAAAAGACACAATGATGTTGTTCTTCTTGATATAGAAACAGCTATATGGGCTTTTATAGGTTTTTTAGTGTAGGCTTCTTCTTCTGTCCTAGATTTGATAGCTACTCTATCAGCTGGAATTATTTTTTTTTTTCTTCCTCGTTCTCTTTTTGAAAAAAAATATCATTCTTATTTATCTAAAAGCACATCAAAACATCTTTATCGTTCATAGTGAGTGAGAAATTCCTTCAGATTAAGGGTGGTGGGGGGGCAGGGGGGAAGGAGGGAAGAGAGGCAAACAATAAAAAAAGCTGAAACCAAACCAGTTTGCCTTCTCCTTTTGTGTAGTGCATGTAATGACTGAACTTTTGACTTTAAAGTTTTTCTCTAGTGCAATACTGTAGAAAAAGAAACAAATAAACAAACAAACAAAAAATATCCCCTTGGTGCAAAGACTGGTCTAAGGCAATACCTGATGAGTGGAATTTGGTTTTTTTGGTTGTTGTTGTTTACTTGAAGCAGATAAAACNCAAACAATAAAAAAAGCTGAAACCAAACCAGTTTGCCTTCTCCTTTTGTGTAGTGCATGTAATGACTGAACTTTTGACTTTAAAGTTTTTCTCTAGTGCAATACTGTAGAAAAAGAAACAAATAAACAAACAAACAAAAAATATCCCCTTGGTGCAAAGACTGGTCTAAGGCAATACCTGATGAGTGGAATTTGGTTTTTTTGGTTGTTGTTGTTTACTTGAAGCAGATAAAACACCCACCTTAAACCCGCCCTCTATTCAGTTCAGCAGCACCTCCATACTCCAATAAACCGTTTTCATTCCATCTGGCGTGCGTTTGCTCTGAAGACATTTTCCTGTCAATCTCTCCTGCCACATTAAAAATCTGTCATTACTATTGCATTGCCGCCTGGCTCCTGAGATTTGTCTGACTGCTTTATTGCTCCGCTCATTTTTTTTTTTTCTGCTACAGCCGAGAAGCAGAAATAAAGGTTTGTTGTTGAAACATGGCCGCAAGGAAAGTAGGAGGCACACATCTGTCAAGGTATTACCTTTCTTCAACCAGGGATTAAGGTGTTTTACTGCTCTCGCTACTGAGCAGTCACACTGAATAAATTTTCTCAGTAGAACATAAAAATGAACTCATACATTTTGAACTGGGTTTCATTCTTTCAAGCCAACCCATATAATTATGCAATGGCATCAGTGTTCAGGGGAAAAAGAAGAGTCAGAAACGTTTGTGTGCACGCCCCCCCTTCTCTCTCCTGCACCACCCTTCACATTTACATTATTTAAATGCTTATTAAGAGGGCAAGACTGAGGCAATCAGTACTGGGGAGAGAAATGGTCTTTTTACTCTTCCTTGTTGTTGTTATTGGATCTCTTGCAAGGTCAGATGGGGTGCAGGGCTTTGCTCCCCACATTTTGTGTCTGTGACCACAAAATATGCCTGACTGTGAATATTCACTGTTAATTCACATTGAAGCAAGCCAGTAGAATTGTGATTTCTGAAATATTGTTTTTTGAGAAAAAACCTAGCAATATTAGCTGCCATGTAGCTTTCCCATTTCTGCTGCAGACATTAACTTTACAGTCCCAATGGTACAAATGAAAATAATTTTAAATGTAAGTATAACCAGAGGAAGTGCTTGTTGCACTGAGACAGAGCATGCCAGACCATGCTCCTCCATCCTCTGCTGGACAGTCCTGCCTCATCATCTTAGTCCAGTTTTAAAAGGTCAGGCTTCTAATGCAAAAGGGGTTATCTCACAAAATAAACATTAAGGTGTGGGCAAATGAGGGATCAGGTCAAACACGTCTGTGAAGGGGGACAATATAAGGAGGTTTATGGTTTGTTTTTTGTAGTGTTTTTGAGGGTTTTTTTATGGAAAGGCATAGTACAGCTTTTAAATTTGACGAGACCCCAGGAGAGAAGGACTAACCTCAGTGCAGGAACCATAATCTTGTACAAACTTTAAGGAAAGAATAGTTAAGAAAATACTACATAGAGTCAGAAATCACAGGTCCATCTGTGGCATGCAAATACCTTCATGTAGCTCTGCAGCATGTCCCCACCATCAGTTTGACTCATTCACTGTTTTGCCTATTCTCTAATTTGCCCATTCCCTGCCTCCTAACTTCCGCAGTGCGTCCTCTCAGGCTCCCCTTTGGAGTGAGACAAACACCTCCCACCAGAGAAATTAACTTGTGTCATTGCTGACTGACATATTTATTTAGCAGTAAGGTATCTCAGTTCAACAGAGAAATATATTGGATCTACAGTTCTACTGAAAAACTGCTGCTTGAACAAAAGCAAATGAGCTATCCCACAGGTCAGCAGATAATCTGTCACTCACTTATTCTTCACAGTGTCCCAGGAAGGTCATAAATCGCCAGGATATCGGTTCAGTACTGTATTCCCCCAGCCTCCACTTTCTGCTGGCTATTGGCTTTTATCCATCCATTTCAACCCAGTGAAGACACAAGGAAAAGTGAGCATTGTGAAATTTTACACTCCTCTTCCCGGTCCCACCTCCTTCCCAGAGCTAAGTTGCATGACTGATTTTACAGCTTTCTCATGCCAGAACAGCACCTGGGAACATGTCAGGCTGGATTGTGAGGTAAAGCTCCATTCCAAAATATTTCCAGGTTTTAATTCTTCAGGGGAAGGAGCCATCTTCTTGTTTTGTGTTGGTATCTAACACCTTGTACAATGGGGGATTTAGGGTTGTTACATAGTGCTTCAGTGCAAATGATAAGTAATAACGTGCCTGTGGAAATATAGTTCCTTCAGCTACTTTTTTTATAGCATCCTTCAATGTGCCTCTTTGGCTTAGACCATATTTGCAAGTAGCTGGTGCATAGGAATAAACAGATATAATAATTGGTGCTAAGGACTTTGTGTCTGCAATGCCTATCTTTTTAGGGGTTACTTCAAACTAATTCTAGTCTGGTCCCATGGACTTGATGCACATTAACAAATGAAATACATTAGGTGTGACTGCAGAACACAACTTCTATATTTGTTTCATCTGAAAGAAACCCAGTTTGTGCTCCCTGAGCCCATTCTTGCAGTGCAAGCCACAAAACTCTCAACACACTGGTGTGAAATGCAGCTGATGCCCTCTCGAGACCCCTTGTGTTTGCTAGGTCCTGTGTGTGACTGAGGCTCCTCCATGGGTGCTGTTTGCAGAAAAGCAGTGCACTAATCTGCTACGCCAAGTAAATTCTGCAATGTATAGTTAGGATGCAAATCATTTGCAGATAATCAACAACAAAAAGAGGGAGAGAGAAACATATGCCTCTCTCAAAGAATTCTTTTTCTTTTTTTTTATTTTTTTACACAAACAGCTTTCTCAGTGAGTTTGTCTGATATAACCCTCAGGGAACTTGAAGTCTGTAGCAGTGTTGCACTTGACTGTAAATTCAGATAATTTGCACAAAGTGGGGAGTTTTGGGTGGTCTTTCAAAATCAAGTTTCAATATTTTCTTCCAGAGATGTGTTTGCAGGTGATGGCCCTTTACCTACTAACTTCTTCTGTCCCAGCATACATAGTTCAGTGTCAAGAATGCTGTCAGTACCTGTAGTTTCATTTGCAAAGCCTGTCTGAAGTGGGTAACTGCTTCATACGTTTGGGTGTGTTTAAATTACATATCAGGATAGAGATTAAAGATGGCAAATGGCCTCTTGCCAAGATATTTTAAAAATCACATCATATTTGTAAGAGACAACTATAAGGGGCCCAATTTCCAGAAAATGTGACACTACTGGCAGTCCTTTCGGGAACATCAGAGTTCTCTTTTCCTCTAAAACAAAAAGCCATGTCCCATTTTTTTTATTTGGACAAGTATTTGAATAAGAATAGTTGAAACTAAAGGGAGCACCACATCTCATTTCTCATTAAACTGACCACTCGATTTTAATTACCCAGGAAAAACATGACAATATTTTCCCATGGATGAGGAACCTTCCCATCTAATCAAGGCAGCTGGAAGCTTGAATTTAAATATGCATAGCTGGTCCACACAGAGGGATATGGTTGATAAGTATCTGAGATGAGAATCTGGGCTATACAGTTTGATCTGGTTCTTGGGGTTATCTGTCTAACCATGGCTGCATCTCATCCTGTCAGGCAGTGGTTATCAAAGCCTTACGTGCAGTCCCAATGGAGCAAGTCAACTGCATGTATTATCTTCATTCCAAGAACCAACTACAGATACACAGAGCTTTAATAAGTAAATGATTTTTTCTGCCCACAACTCAATAATTAATACCTCCTCTCAAAAAATTAATTCAGGCTGCCTTCACATGACAATTTTAGACTCAGTGTTCTCATCTCAATTAACATAAAGCCACTCCTTGCTCTGTGATTTAGGTCATCCCATCTTCTTCACCTGCTTTTTTTTCTCCTGGTATCAGTAAAATTAAGTTAGATCCACTTCAGATATATATAACTAATGAAAGGTCCTTTTCCTGAGTAAAAGTAAATGTATACATCTTCCTTCCCAATAGGAATGTGGAATTCACTTATTCCAGTTTCATAACTGTCCCTATCACACCTCTCCACAGAGCACAGTCAGCTAGTGCCAGCTACCCAAGGACAGATACTGCTTTAAGTGTGGGAAGAACAGAGAGAGTCACTTCAACCAGTACATTTTGAGGGAAAAAAGGCCACAGAGCTACCCAGAGTCAAGCCTTGAATTTTATTTTTTTTTTTCACTGATGGAAGTAGCAGATTAGCCTATTTTCTGTATCACCTGCCACTGGAAAAGAGGATGCTAAGCTTCTGCATGGGATGTCCAACACCTGAACCAAAACTACAGTGAGAAAATATTTATGAATATTGCAATAGTCATAAATAAGCAATATATATTGCTTCTATCCACTGAGTCTTCTTACACAGATACTGCTTTATCATGCTTAGGCACATACAGATTTGCCAAGGGGGTTCCTATTCCCATTAACTCCAACACAGACCTGCTCCCATGCTTTGTCAAAGGTCTGTTGAGGTGGCATCTGTACCTATCATTTGCAGGATGGACAGAAAGACAGAAAGATATTACAGAAGGGAAAGACATCCACTGATCTTCAGTGGGCTCTGAGAGAGATGTTTTTCTACCTCAGGCCTCCTGAACTAGAGGCAGGAAGCTTGGAAGGCAGCACCTTCTCTGCCCATTTTTTCCCAGTCTCTCTGACACTGTGGTCACTGGCCTTACAAGTACCATACAAGGAGCAGTGGAACAGGCTCAGGGATGTGTGCTTGTGAAACCCACATGGAATCACTCCCAACAATACTACTGCTCAAATGCTTACAATTAATTGTAAGTGTGTCATGGTGTCTCATCTCTCTGCTGTTAGGAAGGAAGTACCACGAATGATTGATGCAGAGAAGTGTGAGCAGCTCTCTCCCAGGTCTGTTTTCTTCTACAGAACACTTGTGGTTTGAATGTCTTTTCTGTCTCCCTCTGCAGTGGTGTTTTGAGAAAGCAGACCTTCCCCCTCAGGGAGAATTTGCCCTGCTGAAGCACAGATCCCAGGGCTGTACATCAGAACACTACTGCATGCTGCATTGCAAGCATGGTGGCAGACATCTGGCACCATCTTCCAAGGGCTGCATTTTATGATTTTTTTACCCCAATATCAATCAAAAGTGATCAAAAATTGCATTTTTGCTATTAATTTACTAAAGAGCTCAAATAAAAATTTGGATAATTTTTGTCATATTTCCCTCCCACAGCCCTATCTTGTTTGTGCTTCCCACATGATAAGTGCTTTCTCTCTGATAAGCCACATTGGCTCACAAATTAAACCAAAAAAAAGTTGCTCTATTCTCTTTACACGGTACATAACCAGGAGATTTGGAGAAGAACAGGAAAGGACAGAGAGGTAAGACTCTCTTTAAGTCTGTCCATCAGATACCACTGCTAATGTGTCAGAACAACCTCTGCAGCACATCATGCTCGAGGTAGCCTTCAGGAAGTGTTTCTTTTTTGCAAGCCAGTGAGTGCCTTAGAATCCAGGTCTGTTTGAGCACCTCTCAAGATACATTCACTGTCTTCTATGGGTGGACCCTGTGCTGCACTGTGCTCAAATATTTATAGATTACTACTATGCAGGAACTGCAAGGATAGATTGGTTTCCTCTTCAGAAAAGAAGTGGGAAGAGCAGAAGCCCCACCATCCGTTCTGATCTCCGTGCCTGTGCTTGGCGACAGGAATAAGTTTTATTATGAAATATAAGAGCTCTTACCCCAGAACACGAGGTGAAGTGGCTGCTCTTGTGTCTCAGCTGAGGCTGAAACCAGCCTGGAAACCCTGAGGTCAGTTTACTCAGGGAAAGGAGCCTGCCACCGTGACATTTCCCTCTGGAGGGTGACTGCAGCACCTCAAGGGTAACCAGGGCTCGGTGGCTGTTTGTTTGTGCTCTGTGATGCCGTGTCCTGCAGGGCGTGTGTAAGTCCATGAAATAATGGTGAATTAAGGGGTAATTAAAAATCACAGCTACACTGATCTGCTGAAATTTCAGAGGGAGTTCAGGGAACACAGGGGGACTGTCCACCTTACCTCATGCAGGGCCAGCTTGATTGGCCTACTGAGGATTGCAGTTGGAGAGGCTGCTCACCTGTGGCCGGGAGGGCTCCCAGTGCAGCAGCCCTACTGGCTTCACTAAGCACCAAAACAGGAGGATGGGGATTCATGGTCACAGCTGCCACCCTCTGTCCTTGCAGAGCAGCAGAGAAATCACTTAAAGATACAGGTCTGTTTTCCAACCCTTGCTCTTTTACCCACAGGAGGCAAACCCCATATTTTTTTACATAAGGACTTTTTCCCTTCTAAGAAACATTAGGTTTTCAGAATTCTTTGTTGTATGTGGTCACTATTTAACATTGATTCACAACTAAATCTTCTGGTTTAATCCACCTTCCATTAGTCTGTTTTCTTAATTCAAAAACTCCAGGGGACATTCCACATCAACCTCTACCTCTATATGGAATTTAATTTCATTTTCTAATTCAAATCAGAATAAATATAAGCTAACTTGGGATCGATGACTTTCCCTCAGATAACAAGCTCTCTCTCTCCAGTTTGGGCTTCAATTTGGACTGAGGGATCGTTTCTCAACTGTAACTTAAAGATTATAGGTTTCAAACTACTTCAGAAGCTGTCTTTATGTCAGAGCAGAGATAAATAGAGAGCTCACTAAGTTAACAGTGATGTCATAGTTTTCTTTGGTAGCTGGCATATTCTGTGCACCATTATATAATCACAGATTTTTACATTCTTTTTATAAATCACAACCTATTTTTCATTCTTTGCTTCCTCCCACTTCATTTGCTATTGACGGCTGCTGCTAAAGTTCCCTTACCTCTTGGAAAGGAAGTAGGTTAAGAACAGAAAGGAGAGCTCTATCAGATTAAGGCAAACATGTGGGTCCTACTGAGAAATGATGCATCTTACAATAGTACCAGCAAAACAGCTTACTTTGAAGGCTGAATTGCTAAATATATCCAGAGACTCCTGTGAGCCAAAAGCAGCTGTCTTCTGTTTGTTATCAGTTGTTAGACTCCTGATGTCCCAAAAAGCACAGCCTCATAGAGGGTCAAAATTGATGCAATCAGGATAATAAAATCACTCTGACAAGGCTGCAGTTTGTACTTAGTTTATAATTAGGAGTCTGCTCTCTCAGGTTAACATACTGTAAAGTTCCAGTGAATTGTTAAGCTATTCACAGCACTCTGATGCTACTAAACTAGGGAAATATAAAGTCCTAAAAATACCCTCATGTAAACACTTCAGAAATGGAAGGATGGTAAATGCAGACAAAATAGAAACCCATCTAGAGTTGTGTCTTCTACACTGGAAAATGGTGAGACTTTGCAATATTTAATTTGAGGCTAGCTGACAAAGAAATATTATCTTTAAAAATGAAGGGAATCAGAGCCTCATTTAGGATGAATTTTAGATATTTTAAGGTGATTGTTACAAATCACAGATTATGGTTTTTGTACTTTAAAACTAAAAAGGACCTATTCTGATCAACCTATTTTTTATCATTCTAAAGACAAAAAAAAAAAAANAAAAAAAAGAAGTTTCCTTGTGACTTCTAATGTGGAGGGAAAATTAATACAGATTTCTGATTTTGGACTGTATCTCTCATTCTAGAAACTTCTCTGCCCAGATGCAGTCACCTGTCTTCATAGACCTGTTTGAATACCTCCAGCCAAACTTCCCTTTTCTTGTCTAAAGGACATCTCATTTTTGCCAAGGTCCTTTAATGCAGTGTTCACCCCAAGTGATTATCTTACCTCCAATCAAAGTTGACTAGAAGAGTGTGAATTTTAAACACCTCTCCCCTCTGCAGTGAGAAATAAGAAGTGCTTTCATAATTACCTGCTATGAGGGCCAAAAAGCTGAAGTAGCATCAAAACCAGAGAAACTTACTAAAAACTCATCTAAGTTATTGTCTGCACTAAGGTTACACTGAGCAGACTTTGGAAATCTTCCAGTCTGAAAAGCTCAATACCAGAACAAAATCCTGTGCAATCCTATTGTACTTTGAGTGTGTTCATGGAAAAGGAGATTTCAGAATTAAGTTAGTTTAGATTTTTTTACTTTCCTCTGGGTCAGAAGAGGATCCTATAGGTTACAGATTTTTGCTTTTCATGTGCATAGAAATGTAACATGATTTCATTTATTAATTTATATTTATCATCAATTACATGAACTAGATGCAGATCTCAGGCACCCAAATATAATTTCAAATGCATCCAGTACCTCCCTCACTCACCAAGATAAGGATGTGAACTGCATTCTGATTTTGTTTCCAAAACTGACAGCCATCAATATTCAAAAATCTAGAATCAGCTCCCAAAATAAGGTGAAACTGGTGTAGAAATCACAATAATTTTAAAAACCATCGTAAATATTGGGGTTAAAATAAAATCTATTTAACATTTAAAGGTTTCTTTATTACAAACTGTTCTTGGTTAACAGATTAAAAGCTATAAATGCTCATATTGCTAAAATAAAATAAAGAGGTTTTTTTCTTTAAGTCCTACAGGTGTTAATAACAACATCCAAGATGGTGTGATTCCTGATGCAACCTGGAAAATTGACTAGACTGCCTGTTTAGCTGTCCACAGTGAAAGGCTCTCAGCATTGACTTCTACTCTGCATCAATATTTACTGCTCCTTAGAGCAGAGTGGCCCAGAATTAGCAACCAGATTTTTAATTAACAGCCAAGCTCAGTATTTTGGGTGGTTTAAGAACTGTGCTGTATCAGTTTTCTGGACAGAGCTGGCTGAAGTGTGCTGAACATGCAGATTTGTCCAGGTGTTCTCAGCCCACTGCTTGCTTTGAGACAACACACCTGGGCTCTTCCACTGGTTTAGTGTGTGCTCACAGCTGGGCAGTGATTACCTCTCCTCAGAAAATGGCTTAAATCACTTAGTGATGGGGAGCTTTGCAGAGCCTCTAAAATGCACATTTACACAGCCATATTCATTTCTTGGTAGCCTAAAAAAGATTTTTCCAAAGTTAAACATAAACATTCAGCTTGCAGGTGGAACCCATGGGACATGCTCAGTTGCCTGGAAAATCACTTTAAAAATTAGCATGTCTGCTCTGTAATATGTTATGTGTGGTTTCTTTCTTGTTTTAGAAGGAATGAAAGCATTGACTATAGGGCCCAAATTTTATTGTGCTGCACAAAATTGCTTTCCAAAAGGGCTGGACTGGTAAAAATATTGGTTTCACCTTTGCAACACCTCTTTTTCTCAAGAGAATTCTCCAAAAGTACCAGATTTTCCTGCTGAGTCAGCCCAAGTGCCTGTGTTAATGGCCTCTGGAGAGAAACACCTCAACACATCCACAGAATGAAGGCTCCAGCTGCAAAAGTCAGAATTTCCATATACAATTTTCTTATATACTAACCAGTCCTCATGTCAGTTCCAGAGTCCCCCAACACCTCATGCCCTTATATTTTAACTGTCACACTGTAGTTATAAACCAATGAGAAACAGCCAATGCCTTATACATTTTGACTAAGGCAAAAAAATTAAATGCAAATATACTAAACCAAAATATATTTATAGTGTTTCAAAATTAAGAGGAAGCACCACATATTAATAGACCTGAACAATGCCCTCCCCCAGATTAATATTAAGGTCATGGACAAGTCCATGAAATGCTCTCTGGCTGAGGACATCCTCATCAGTGAAGAGGTTCCATAAAAATATTAGAGCATGATAATTTTGAGATGATACAGAAAGAATAGTGTTTATTACCAGTGTTATTTGCATACCTTACTGGCTTTAGGTTTAATTAAGATTTCATGCACAATACACTGAGAAATGCATTGTCCTTCACTGACACAGTTTGTTTTGTCTAACCAGACTGGAAAGAGAAAAAAAGGATTAATCATCTTATGGCCATTATTCCAATTAGAGTGAACTGAGAAAAGTCATGGAATAGCACCAGCACTGTGCAGAAATTCTGTGGATTGAGCACCCTCACATGAAGTCCCTGTTCAGTGTTTCAGCTTCTGATTCATTAAAATAAAACTTCCCCACAATTTGGATTATTGACCCTCCCATTATGCTGCCAACGCATACCACTTCACTGGTAAATGCTGCAGGTTCAACAGGTCAGTGCCTACAGTGACATTGGTGAGGATATCATATGTGCCATATGGTCCAGTCCCCTTCTGGACTGCCCTGAGCACTGTTCCTGATCTCATCTCATACCATCTCTGTGCTCCCCCATCCAACTCTCTTCCCTCAGGGACTCTATAGGAATTTGTGCTCTTCCTACTGAAGGGATTAACCCCAGTTCCTAACTGATCAGAGATACCAGTCTGAAGTCCATGTGTCTTCATCCTACAAATATGGTAACTGCAGCCCACTCACACAGGCCTAGGGGAAGGACTGGGAAAGAGGTACACAGATATCTTTGGGCTGATCTTTACTTCACACAGAGCACTCTTGTGTTTGACATATGTCTTAGGTGTGTATGGAGTTATATCAGTGGAAACCTATGGTTCATTACCAATCTGCTTTGGTCCTGGAGGAGGGGAGGTGGAAACAGGAGGGGGGAAAAATACCCAGATGGGAAATGAACCTGTGCATCTCTCCTGGGAAAATGCATTTCAGTCATTCAAGCAACAGCCTAGCCTATGGAAAAAAAGAGTGTTCTTTCCAGCTGTTATGCCAAAAGAAAAAATAAATTTAAAATGGAAAAGTGAATAAATTGAGCATATTTTTATCATACTCTTTCTTGCAAATTACTTACAACAGTCTTGTTTCTTAAGGGGAACCATTTTTAATATTAAAGTAGTCATACACTTTTCCAAAAAGCACTTCCTGAAAAACCGAAACCATTATTATCTTTAACTCCCACACAGTTTGTTTAAAAATATCTTTAAATACTATTAAAGAACAATCATTATGTAGGTTTATATCTTATGAGTAGGAAGCAGAAACCATCAATGAATCATATTATTTCTCCTGCTGTAACAACAACACCATCAACTACCACAATAACAAAAAAGTTTATGCTCACTTTATACCTGTTTTGCAGGCAGTTTCCTGCCTTGAAATCTGCATAATAGGTAAGCTGTGGTAAGTGTAATATGCTGTTTACTGCCAATCCACTGTGGACAGCTAGGCATGCTTGGTCTGGTGCATTGCTCCTCCTTTGGGTGCAGCTCCTTGCTGAAGCGTATGGCAGCCCTGAAACAGCAAATAAAGCTTCTACAGATTCCAGAATCTGCTTCTGAAAGATGCTGCCAGATATACAGAGCTAGATATTCAAATTATTTTATTCTCATACATTGTATTTTTTCTTTTCGTTAAAAGCAGTGATTTTAGTTGTAGAAAATATTTTCAGTTCTATGCTGCTTTGCAGAGGGAAGTGACAATGGGACATTGGTGAGGGAAGAGAAAGATTGCAAGAGACATGAAAAAAATACCATGGAGATCAATATTTAATCTAGAATTATGGGTGTACAGTATGTACTGTGCATTTTTTAAATTTAACTTGGCTTTTACTATTACTCAGTAGGAGGAGAACAGATACTGAGAGCCCTGGATAGCAACCATAAGAAGCATGTTTAAATACACATATTTTCAGGAGATCTGTAAATACAAGAAGGAACGGATGTCATCTCTCCGATCTTTTTTCGTGTTGGAAAATCTGAGAGCTTTACCTGGGAGAGTTAATTTCAGGTGAAAGAATTTGTAAAATAATTTCCCAAGTTTATGCTGCGTAGTATTACAGCATGTAAGAAAAGAAGTTTGTGTTACCCAATTCTTGAATAAAAAACCAATGTGCACATCACTTTTCCCAGTGGAAATACTGATGGTATACAGAGTTATAAATAAATACTAAGTCAGGAATCTGTGTGGGAAAGCCACCATTCTCCTTCTGGTTTCAGTCAGGAGGCATGCAGGTAGCACAGACTAATTCTGCTAAAATAGTGCTAGAAGAAATGATGGCAGCTTGTATTCATCATGATTTTAACAATACTTTGAATGTATGCATGTACATACATATGTAATGCCTCTCTTATGTGGGCATTTGTGTGGCACTTCCAGGCTTTTCTGAAGGCTTTTGAAGTTAGCTGGGCAGAAAGGAATAGGCACCAAGGGGAGGAAAATTATTTTAAGAATTTAAAAAATATGTTATCAGGTATCATCTGCTTGCTAATGAAGCTTCAAAGTTATTTCCAGGGCAGAATTCTGCAGATTGCTCCAGAGAAAGAGTTCAACAGTCTATCTAAAGACCTCATTCCATCATTAATGAGTGCTTAACCCCAGAATATTTGAACTTGGACTACATGACCAGTAGTCAATTTTCACTAACAGTTTTTTTTTTTTGATCCTGAAAATCTGTATCCGTGTCATCAGCTCCTTCTTAATTATACCGTATTCTTTACATCTGTCCTGCTAAATAACTCTAATTGAAATAGCACCGGCGTGAATTTTCGTAATGTTCCCCCCAAGACATCCCGAAAGTGACTCACACGAGAAAACAGACTGAAGTCACAGCTGGAAGCACGTCAAGGATCATTTCCATTTTTACATGATTAATTTGAATTTAATATCTTAAATCAAAACCTGATTAATTTAAATAAAATTTTGATGGTGCCCTGCTTCTAATATACATTGCAGTAATTAGATTCAGCTTAATGTGATTTTTTTACATAATTAAAAAAAAGAGCAAGTCAAGTGTAACAATGCAGAGTTGGTACAAATCTGTCCATATATACACATATAATACACATGGGATTTTGTTGAGATGTTGCTCAGGTACGGGAAAGATCACAGCTGGGTGGCTGTGCTATAGCTCAGCTTATGGCATATGTAGGATATTCCCCTTCTATTTCACCGCAATATAATAGCTGTCCTTAAAAAAAATGATAATAACACAGCTGAAATCATGTTAAAAAAGTAAGCAAAAATATTAGCAATGCAACACTCTGGGTCAGCTTCTCAGTTCTAGGTCTTCTCACATTCCAAACAACTGTGCTTGAAGAATTGGCTGTGTGTATCCTCCAAGTGAACATCTGCAGTGGACTATTTACAGCAGCCCATGGGCTTCTGTTTTTCACGAGGCTTACAAAAATTCTTTATAAAATAAATTGTTACTGAATTTTTATATGGGTTCCCCTTGCCTATCTCTGCTTTTGCACAATGGTCCTGTGCACTATGAAAGCCACAGAGGTAGCAAACAGCAGTTCTTACATATTAAGATCAGATGAAGCCCACCTGTACCACACACCTGACCATGAGGCTGGTTATGATCAATGCCTGTGGCTAAAAACATCCATTGCTTAGCAAGTAAAGCTTTGCAAGGTGCACTTCAGGTAGCACTCACAGCAGTATTTTAGATGTTTCCAGTTTCATTGTAGGAGAAGAAACTATTACCATATTTGAGCAATGGGTTCACCTGCAGGTGTAGATGGTGCTTCAGTGAAGTCATACAACAAAATGATTCAGGTAGGCCAAAATCATGGGCAATCTACAGATGAAGTAGAAATTTGGAGTTTCTGAATTTGTCTGAAGGTTTATGTAAAATTTACTTTTGTTTAAGGACAAAATATTCAATTCATTACTGTAAAATTTGAATCTCTTAAGTAGAAAAAATAAAAAAGTAATGCAAAAAAACCCCAAACACTGTTTCCCTGTTTCTCTGTTTTCCTGTTTTAAGTGACCAATTTACTGATCAAATTATTCTTCAGTAATTAGATCTTTCTTGAAGAAGACAGTGAAACATCAGCCTGACTCTTCAGCAAGGAGTAATTCCAGTATATATCAAACCTCTTGATTTCAATGGGACAGTCCACCAGCTTTAAAATGCTGGGCTTGTGCTTAGCTAGTAGTAAATCACTATTAAAGAGAAGACAATGATGGAGAGTGAAAAACTCCTTTCCTGCCTGGGGCTAACAGCTTTCATGGAGGTGCAACCACTGTTCGTCCTTTTATGAAGGCAAGTAAAGTCATTCAGGTGTATTTGATAGCACCCAGCTTTCCAAAAGCCTTTCTATATAGGATGTTATATATATTGTGTTATGGCACACAGATAATTTTTAATTTTAATATTGCTTTGAATAAAAAAATTCTTCCTTGTTGGTGAAACTGGTGGAGCTTTGCTGGTAATTTAGACAATTCAGATGATCTGGACATTCTCACTGTCTTAAAACTCTTCCCAGAACCAATTAAGGAAAAAAAAAAATAAATAAAAACACAACAGGTGAAAGGTTCAAGTCAGTTTTCAGCCAGTAAGGCCAGGTTAAATGCTTTTCAGCAGAAATGAGAAAAAGCCTGCAGTAGAAACTGAAAAACTGGGCAAAAATAAAGGCAACTTTAGTTATGAAACAGTCAGAAAGAAGGAAATTAATTTACAGACAAATTCACGAACCAGATTTAGCTGCTGCAAAAATGCTACATTATAGTGATTTACAACTCTGTCTATTCAACAGGCTTTTAACTATCTCTTCACTTTATTGAAATTGTCAAAATTCTCATTTTCATGCAGCATCAGACCCTCACAAAGTTGCTGTCACAGCAGGGGCTCCTATGCCATCCTACTTGGCACCTCAAATTTACAAACATACTACCAGTGGTGTCCCCAGGCACCACAATCGATTCTGCCGTTTGGGGAAATCCCGAAAAATGTGGCAGCATCTTGCAATGCAGTCCCATCCACAATGATTGGATTAGGGCTATTAGAGGGTACACCTTCACTTAATTCATTTAGCATCCCTTTATGGACCTGCGGTCCGTGATAAAACACCCAGATTTAAAGCCCCTTAAAAAAAAATGAAATCCTCTGGGGGAAAGCCTGGCAAGATCCTTTAGTCTGTCAGCACTGCTGGGTGCAGCTTTAATCCAGGAGCTGCAGCTGGAGCAGCGCGACGGTGACGTCGCTGCCGTGGGAATGAGCTGTCCCGGCACCGCACCGGCTGCACCGCACCGTGCACAGAGACACATCAACACTGAACATAGTGTGTTAGCAAAACAGAATGGAAATCTTTCAGGTGAAGAATGGCTTCACTGATTGCTTTGCTCTACCAGAATGGGGTGTGTTTTCAGGCATTCTGATAAATGTGTGCTATTTTTCAGCCATTCAGTGTGAAGTGCTGTAGGTTTCATATAAACTTTTATTGCTCACCACAGGCATGGAAGGATTGATTACATTGTTTGGGGATTTCCTAACTTCTGAGGCTGCCTCTTTAGCCAGCCTTAATACAGTGTAAGGAGGGAACAAAATGCTACAGTGCTATTCAGTAGCCTGCTTTCTACCTTTGCATTTTTAGGATCAGGCCTTCTGGTTTGGAATGGGGTAGACAATACCCAGACTCAGGCACATGACTTCTGATCATCTCCAGTGCCTGAATGCAGCTGGATTGCTTGTGATGATTATTATGATGTTCTGCAGCTATAGGGAATAAGAGACAGGATTTAGGGGTTAATTCATTTTAATACTTATACTTTGGTCAAAGGAAAAGGCAGCAGAACACTGATTGTGGAATTGGGTAGCTGGTGGTGTCTCAAGCATACAAGACAATTTTGGTGAGTCTATGCTGAAATCTCCTTCATGTAGGGAAATCAAAGGAAGCTGACAACTTTTTTGAGGCAAACAGCTTAACATGCTCATGTGGCAAGTCCTCTGAGTCGGGCAGATACATACTGAGTCCTAACAGTCAACTTCTAGTGAATTTGTAAAATACCTTAGGGTTTCTGAATCAGTTATTTGAGATATCACCTCTCTCCAGTTGTGACTTAATGAACTAATCATGTTTCACCCGTTCCCTTTTGCTTTTTCAGACCTCAGGCTTTCTAGAATTCAGTTTTACCAGTTCTCACGTCACATATTCAGCTGGGAATTTTGCTTTTCTTTATAATAATTTTTACTTTATCTCTAGGGGTGACAAACATAAAAAACCAAACTTTTATCCTGATCTAAATTTCTTTTAATTTTAGTAGGACTAGATATAGCCGTCACAAAGCCACCAACCTGGATTTCAACTAAATTAGAACTTGAATCTATTCAAACTGTACTGTAGTTTCATGCAGGATTCTTCTCACCAGTGTTTATTAGCTATGAAGCACTCTAGTCTATTTTTGATTGCTGAGAAAATGTAAGAAATACCTCCCTTAAAATGAACGTTGCATCATTGGTAAAAATCTAGCAAAAGGGAGACTGGTGCCCTAGGCATTATGAACAATACAGGCTTTCAATAAATAAATAAATAAATAAATAATTCTATTCAATTAAAACAAATGTCTTTCCTGATGTACTATAGTTTCTAATTTCTTTAATAAGCATTCTTGGGAGGTGTTTATCATAAGTGATCGTCAATGAAATCTTAAAGGAATGTTCTGTCAGAAAGCAGAAGTTGTGATGTCACTTTTCTGCCAGGGAGAGTGGTGTAAAGCTCCAAGACAATTCCAGCTCAGAATAAGCTTGCACAGTTGATGTTATGTATGGAAATGTGAGCTTGAACTATGGGTACACACAGGACCCTCTTTCCTGGAAATGTTTTGCTCAGAGACACAGTAGGCAAGGATCAAGATAAGGAGCTAGGGAAATATGTAAATCCTGTGCTACTGTGTCTACTGATGGCTTCAGCAAAGTGCAAGGACACTGATGCACTAAAGCTGTTGGTAGCAGCCTTGGCTAGCACTGCACACTCCCAGATTCCCACCAGGGAAGGCACAGACACAGCCCAGCAGACACAACACTGAGCCAACTGGCTGTGCAATGGTCTATTTAAGTCTCTGAGCCTAATATTTCCTACTGGCTAGTTGCCTCTGGAGGTTTAGCAGAAGCTTCTATGCACCGATATGGGGATAGAGTTTATGCTCTATCTACTGGCCTGAGAACAGAATTTTCCTCATACATTCCTGGCATCTTTATCGCCTTCCAACCTAATACTACACCCCTAACAATCCAAAAAGCAGGGTGACTCAACAGACTTGCATTAAAACCCCTGAGGGAGGTTCACCATTTTGTTTTTCTGCCTGAATAGATATGTGGGAGGGTAACAATGTGTTGAAAAGTGAGAACATTTAGGCACAGAATCTTCCCAAGAGTTAGTGCTCACACTGCCTACCAAAGCAGCTTGAGGGCAGAATCTGGCCCTTAAATATTATCAGACATCTGAGGAAAACAAAAACAGTTTAGCTCAAACTGCCTCCATTTCTCCTGCTCAGAAAGACTTCAGTTGACAATGTCAATTTTCGAAAGTAAAGCCTGGGTGAGTGATCAGATTCTTACCCTTCCTTTCCTCTGAAGGGAGATTTGTAGTCTCCCTTGGAACCAGTCAGCAACTCAAACTGAGATTTGCAGGATACAAACCAGACTTGTGCTAATGCCCCAAAACTCAGATCTGGATCTAGGTTTCAAATGGTGAGACTGAGAATGGGGTAAGAAGCCACCTCATCCAAACCCACATAAATCTATATATCTTTTTTTTTTTTTAACTAATCAATACACCACATTGATTTCAGCTTATAGAAATTCCTTTAGACACTTTTCATTACAGATTTATTTAACTTTGTCTCATGATTATTTACTCCTCACATGCTGTCTCACATAGGTGTCTGACATTTTATACAGAAATTCTTCACACAGCCCTAAAGGAGAGTTCATCTCTATAGTGTGCACTATGCTACAGCCAGCAAAGGGGGAAAAGAGAGAAAGGAAGCAGAGATGCAGAGAAAGTGGTGCTATTTCTTGCCATACAGAGTTGCCAAGTACTTTTCATTTACATAAATGACTTAATGATGATTGTATGATATTTAAAATTACTGCCACCCACCAGAGATGCCTTGAAACTTTTATCAATATGTCACTTTTACTATCTATTTGATTGTAAAAAATGCAGAGATCATTAGGGAAAACGTGTGTGACCCTTCTGGATTAAAATAAAAAAGTAGCAACAAAGATCCTTCTACTAGTATCAACATGATTTACATTTACATGAACAAATAAGCTGTTTCACACAATGGAAACAAGTAATAAACTAGGACAAGAACTGTGACCAGCCTGGGACCTATCAAAGACCCCTCTGGACCTGGCAGGAATCTGTTTTTTCTATCTCAGGGACAATCTCCCCGCCATCCCCCCCAGGTCTAATTACCTCTTTAAATTCATATCTAGAACCACAGGCTGCCTCATGGGATTAAGCACAGTATGCTTTGCAAATTGAAAATAAGATAGCTGTTAGGAATATATACTTGCCTCTATGATTACAGCAACAAACAATGGCAAAACACTAATTTACATCTATTATAACGGTGAAACAAAGCCCAGGATTTTCTTTGTGTTATAGGCAAGAGATAAATCTGCAAAAGTGAGATTCTAAGAGGTGTAAGCTCTAATGAGGGAGATTCTCTTGCAGAGCAGGTACGTGGCAGGATGACATCAACTCAAAGTTATGAGGATTCAGTATATCATTAAATTTATTTACCATAAAATGGATTGAGCTTATTTTTAATAGTAAAACTATTCATAAGGAGAGGAAGTTTAGATATATCTGTGGGTTGGATGGCATTTGTGTGGGGTGAAAAAAGAGCAGAGCAGTTGCAACAGAAATCTAGTCATGCCTGGGTCTAGGATTTTTAAAGGTGTTTTATCTAGTAGAAATGAATACAACATTTACAAATTGAAAATAACTCTGTAAACTCAGATAAGATTGTCTTGGTAATATTTTACCAAGGAAGCAGCTCACCACTGCTTACTTTCAATTAGCCATCTAAATCATAGCCTATACAAAAAGCAATCCCTGCTGCCTTGCAGTAATAAAAAAGGAAAAGAAAAAAAAAGAAAATAAAAGAAAGTTAGACTAGTTCCTAAGAGTTTTGATTCATGTTGCTGAATATGGAAGATCTGTAATCTTCTCCTTGGAGTCTACAGTTTAATGTAACTGCTTGAAAGTACTTCCCTTCTGCTGTTGGCAAAGATATTTTCTTTTCTGAAATGAATGGTGATACATTATAGATAAACCTTCACGACTAATTTTGTTTTGACTTTAACTTCTGAATAAGAATATAAGCTCCAAAGTAGTTTCTCCCCAGATAGTAACTATGCTGTTATTTTTGGATCATATTGTAGTAGACATTTAGAGAAGCCTAAATTTAGAATGAAAAAAAAAAAAATGATTGTCATCAAAAGTTTTAGCTGTAAGATAAATGATGACATTTTTTATTATTAGTTATCTGCAATGAATAACAAATAAGCAAGTTCTTTGAAATCAGTGTTCAACTTCACTGGCTTTTGTCTACACTATCCACAGAAGTAAAAGTCTTGAAGTCAAACTTGGTTGTTTGGTTGATTGGTCAAACTCAACAAGTTTAAATTGAATCAACACATTTTCACCCAGCTCTTGGTTTGTCCAGGTGTGCTTCCTTACATTCTTCCATAAGGAGTTGAAAATCACATTAGAATCAGATCCATGCCCATATCAACCTTCTAAATGGTTTTAAATCTCTGAAACTCTCCATTGGAAACATCCATAAATTCAACCAAAGAGTTTCAGATCCTTTCTATGAACTTCTTTAGGATATATCCTTGTTTAAAAACTCAGTGATAGTTAACCTGCAAAAGGTAGCATCTGAGTTTGGGATGCTGGCATATAAATCTTGTATTGTTAGTCTTTCTTACCAGATGCTTTCCACTTCTAGTCAGAAAGTGTCGGTAAAAAAAAAAAAAAAAAAAAAAAAAAACACCAAACCAAAAAGCCACATTACATGGTATATTTGGTCTTGGGATTCTATTTAGCTCTAAAAGTTAAAAGAAAATAAGCAAAACAATTTTTCAGATAGTTAACTGAGCACATCAAAAACTTTAAAAGCTTCATTCAAGATAAGCTTAAAAAAAAAAACCACCACTAAACAGCTCAAGAGTTCTCTTTATAATAAATCCATGGCCACTTTCGAACTTCACAGTTCTCACTGTCCTGTACACAACTCCCACTCAGTACATCACAGCAACAGTACAGATGGAGTTGTGATCTTCTTTACTCCAAAAGCACAGTCTTGTAGCTAAAGAAGGATATCTGTTAGCAGCTCAGGGTCTATATCATAGAGCTGAGCAATTCTCAGTGCAGTGGTACATCCCAATTCGACAGGCAATCCAATTCTCTGCTTCCTCTGCTGCACAGTTTCTCCATCAAAAAGGTTCTCGACATGCAAAACACTCAGCCTTCACTGTTGTTTTTACATAAAATTGATTTAAGTGAGCAGAGTTGTTTATCATTGAGCTAAAGATCAGCATAGAACTAGATAGCTTTGCAAGCTTTTTGCTTTGCACTCCTCCAATTAAAAATAAAAATGTTAAAATTTCCAAAAGGGCATTTTAAAGCCTACTAATTGATAATGCAGAGAGTTGAGACTTTCTACAGTGATGGGAAAGAGAGGAGGGGGAAAGTCACCAAATTAAAAAACACAGCTTTTATGTCTTCTGTAGCCGTGTTCTACTTGTGGTTTTGGCACTGGCCAGAGCAGCAGTAAAAGCTGGAAGTTGCTGATCACTAAAAAGCATGGCCATGCTATCTCCAAGGAATGGCAAAGCAAAGTAGGGATATGTTGATCTATATATCTCCTAGGTAACCACCATCTTGAAGATCATGAAACTCCTCTATTTATAGTAGCTGAGCACCTCACAATCTTAATGTGATTAATGAATACCCTTAGGCCATCTGGGTAAGGAAGAGCATCTATTATCTGTATTTTAGACATGGGGAATGAAGGTCTAAGAACCTACATCTCAAAAGTACTTAGACGCCTAATTTATTTCAAATACTTTTTTGTAGGATTTAGGATTCAAAATATATTTTAGGACATATACCCAAGCCTCAGAGAAACAGAGACTTGAGTATATATCTGGCATGGGTACTCCAAGCAGTAAGTTTGTGATGTATAGTTCCACATCTGCACTAATACATTTTGCTTTTTTGCTTGTTAAAGTCTTTATTTGGGACCTGTGTTGAACCACTGAGGCAAAAAAAAAAAAAACCCAAACAAACCCCTCAAAGAAATATCTGAGGTCATACAGGACACCATCAACAAAGCAGGTACTGAAAACAAATGGACCATTTTCTCAAAACCGTCCTCTTTTTCTGACACCAGAATAGATTTTTGGATTTTGTGAAAAGCTTTTTGGGATTGTAATTAGAATTCTCACAAACCCCCAAAATTAGTAGTAGATAATTTTACATATTGCAACCAATCCCTGAACACACTGTGAATGGTAACTTAGGCTGTAATTGTACATCACAAGTTAATATTTCTGCCAAGGAGAAAGTGGACAGTCCAAAAGGGCAAGGGAAGGAGCAGTCCATGGATTCACAGCTGCCATTCACTCAGTGCAGCCCTGTGTTGCTGTTTGCAGCCAAATTTGGCCTCCCATGCCACAGCCACTAGGAGGTGTGCTTAATGCATAGGCACACAGAGGTGGAAACCTCCATACCTGGTGAAGAAGGGATCATGTCCAGCACAGGTGGGGGGGGCACTCAGGTAAAGACAAAGCATGACACTGGTGAATCACTGGAGCAGCTCATAGTAAGCTGATGTAGTTCATTTGTAGATTTGAGCAGATCTGTGGCTATCTTCATGTAAACTGGTTGTCAAAAATAGTCTCTGTCTACCCCAGTGTGGAGAGGAGCATCGAGGCAATTCATCATCCTCCCTCCTTACTTCATAGACACTCACAGATGATCAGACAAACATGGGGATTAAACTGCATGTATACAGATACTTTCTGTAAAAGGAATATGGGAAGAACAGCGTTCCCTGGAGAATATAATTGCAGCCTGACTATTTATGCCTGATAGGCATGTTGCTCCTTAATTGTAACTACACAAGGAATAACAACATTAAAAAAAAAAAAAATAGGACAGGCAGATGTTGAAGAATTTTCTGAGAAC
Organism: Urocynchramus pylzowi; assembly: GCA_013397555.1. Lineage (NCBI taxonomy): Eukaryota > Metazoa > Chordata > Aves > Passeriformes > Fringillidae > Urocynchramus > Urocynchramus pylzowi. Next base: position 432,604 of record VZRH01006015.1, read on the forward strand.
TGCCGTAAAAATTCCAGCTACCACAACAACTCAGTCTATGTAGCCTTACTGCCATACCTATACATCAATATATAACTGGAAGCATTTCTTCTTCACCTTTTTAACATATATGCTTAAATACATAAGCACAAACACATAACCCTGCTTATTTGGGGGATGGGAGCAGAGATGGGGCTTTCTGTTACCCCTAACATTTCAGAAATCTTAAAAGTAGAGCATGTATCTTATTCTAAGTGATATCTCCTTGATTAATTGACTATTCTCCTGTACTGTTGTTTTCTATCTGCTTGACTAATACACCTTATAAGAAAAACCAGCTGCCAAGGAACATAGGCAATGAATGTCCCCATCTTCTAACTGTGATAACTGTGCATGGAAATCTACTTCAGGTTGGATTTTTTTGATGTTTCTATGCCTGTCTTTTTTTTTTTTTTTTTTTTAATTTTCCTTTTCCTTTGCTGTGTGCACTGGGAAAGAGTGTCTAAGGAATATGTTGATTTGTATTTCTTTTCAGTGTATGCTGACTGTACAAAGAGTTAAACATGAAATAAAGAATGAAAATAAGCACGAAAGACAACATCCGTTCTCATTTCAATTTCCTGGAAGGAAAGTGCGGTTGGGCAGATGGTGCTTTTTTGTTTTACTAACTGAAAGATCAGATGTAAATAATATACACAATATAGACTATAAAGATCATTGAAGGTGAGGTTTCTGTGCACAGAGAATTGCTATACCGGGGAGAGTTTCTCACTCATTAGTGATATGTCAAGGATTTTTTTGGTTTTAGCTTCTTAATTTTTTTTGATATTTCAGTTTGCTTACTGCACCCTCTATCTGCCTAGTCATATTTGTTTCAAGCACTATATTTCAGAAGGTTGAGTTTTATATATCTTAATTCAGGCCTCTTCCACGAAGAGCCACAATATTTGGTCTCCAGTTGAATGGACAGAGGAGAGTGGCTGATAATTTGGCATCACGTGAGTCTCAATATTTCTGATTGCTGTCTTTCTCCACGCCCTGGCTTTATTGTGTGCTATAAGAATTTGTTTACTTTGTTGTTTTTTTTACACCTTTGGAGATCTTTAATTTGCTTTCCAACATGGAACATTAAACGTTCTTAAAGCAGAGCAGAGTTTGTGTTCTCTCATAATCAGAAAAAACATTTATCAAAGGAAAAGACTCAACCTTTTCTAAAATGTGTATGACTAACATGGCTCAACAAAGTCATAATGCTGTCTTCCTGACTGAAAGAGGAGAAAAATACACTGTGCTGTGACTGGAAAGAATACTGTGGTTTCATTCTCAGCCAGATCAAAATGAGTGCTCTTCATTATCCCTCATGTCCTTTATTAAATTGGTGGGACTCAGTCAGAAGATATTTTCATGTTTACACTGCAAGAATGCCTCTAATCAGTGCTGACAAGCTAAAAAAACTTCTGTGAATGTCTTGGTAGGTTGAACCAACCTACCTACCTCTCTGAACCTCCCTGGTTCAGGGTAACCAGTGTGGATGAACAGAGAGCTTTGGCTGGAACTCAGGAAAACAGGAGAGTTTATGATCTTTGTAAGAAGGAGTAGGCCACTCAGAAGGGCTAAAGGGATGTCATGAGTTTGTGTAGGGGGAAAATTAGAAGAGCCAAAGCCCAACTAGAATTTAATTTGGCTACTGCCATACAAGACAATAAAAAATATTTCTATAAATACATCAGCACCAAAAGGAGAGATAAGGAAAATCTCCATCCTTTATTGGATGCAGGGGGAAATATAGTGACAAAGGATAAGGAAAAGGCTCAGGTAATTCATGCCTTCTTTCTCTCAGACATTAAGAGTAAGACAAGTTATCCACAGGTAGTCAGTTCCTTAAGATTGGAAGACAAGGATGTAGAGAAGAATGGAGTTCCCGTAATCCAAGGAGAGCCGGTCAGCAACCTGCTACTCCACCTACACATACACAAGTCAATGGAACTGGATGGGATCCACCCAAGGGTACTGAGGGAGCTGGCAGAAGTGCTCACAGAGCCATTTTCTACCATTTATCATCAGTCCTGGCTTACCAGGAAGGTCCCAATTGGCTGCAAGCTGGCAAATATAACACCCATCTGCAAAAGTCAGTAAGAAGACCTGGTGAAGTACAGGCCTGTCAGCCTGAGCTTGGTGCCAGGGAAGGTGATGCAGCAGATCATCTTCAGTGCCATCACACAGCCCATACAGGACAACCAGGTGATCAGGCTCTCTCAGCATGGGTTTGGGAAAGACAGCTCCTCTCTTTCTGTGACAAGGTGACCTGCTTAGTGGATGATGGAAAGCTGTGGATGTTGTCTGCCTGGACAGTGTGCCCAGGTGGCCAATAAGGTCAACAGTACCTTGTTTTATGTAAGAAATAGTCTGTGCAGCACAGCCAGGACAGAGATCCTACTCAGCAATGATGGGGTTGCACCTCGAATCCTGTGTTCAGTTTTGGGCCTCTCACTACAAGCAAAACATTGAGGTGCTGGAGCATGTCCAGAAAAGGGAATCTAAAAGTTTGGAGAAGCACTTGTGAGGAGTGGTTGGTGGAGCTGGGGTTGCTCACCCTGGAGAAAAGAAGGTTCAGGGGGGACCTTATTGCTCTCTACAACTGCTGTAAAGGAGGTTGTAGCCAGGTGAGTCTCTTCTCCCAGGTAATGAGATATAGAACAAGATGGAATTACTTCAAATTTTGCCAGGGGGGTTTTAGATTGAACATCAGGAAATTTTTTTTTTCACTGAAAGGGTGGTCTAGCCTTGGAACTGGCTGCTTAGAAAAGTGGTGAAGTCACCAACCCTGAAGATATTTAAAAGACATGTAGTTGAGGTGCATAGGGAATGTGGGTTAGTGGGGGACTTGGCAGTGATATGTTAATGGATGTATTGATGTTCCTAAAGGTCTTTTCCAACCTTAATGATTCTAAGACACTGCAAACATAACTGCTGTGAGTTTTTTTTTTTTATTTAACACTAATTTTGCTTACTAAACTTAAAATGGGTAGAGTAGAAGGAGGAAAAAAAGATGTTTTCTCAATGAAAGAGAAATGACTCATACAAAATTATAGAACTTGCATATCAAATCAGAACCTACCAGATCTAGGGAAATCAGAAGGCATAGCCACTGCTAAGACTTCTGTATAAACCAAGAGACTGAGGTAAACCAGAGAACTGGATTAAACTAAAACTTACTTTTTAATGTTAATTAAACATTAAAGGTACACTAGGTATCTTTTCTGTAAAACTGGTAAGGCTGAATATAAACTGTTAAACTGCTTGTCCTTTTGGGGTTTTTTGAATTTTTCTTGACAAATTTTCTGCTTATTAACCTGGGAAACCTGCTGATAGTTGTCAGAGTTTCATTGTGAGTTTTTTTATTGTTTTACATTTGTAACTACTGGACTCAAGTGCTTTCAGAAGTATTTTAGATCTCAGTATAGAAAAAATGTTTTTAGCATGAATTGAACAAATAGAGCTTGAAATTTTGATGAATAGAAACTCTAAAATCACTGTAAACAAAGAAACTTATCTTATTTTTCAAGCCACTCCTACATTTCAGAGGCTTTACACATTTTTAGGGTGCTTTATTTCATCAGTGCAAGGAGTATGAAAAGAAGAACAAAAGTATGTCTGTGATGTTACTTCTGTAATATCAAGAAAGTGAAAGAAATAAAAAAGAAAACTGAAAATACTTCCCTTCGTCTTAAGCTATACTGAAAACGAATGAATTAGTGTTTGGAGAAAATATGTCACTGAAACTAAGATTTTATAGGTAAGAATTTTAAACATCAAGTTGTGAGTAATAAAATAGAACAAAAATAAAAAGGAAAGACTTCATCTTGCAGAACCTCCTGCCTTATAGCTTTCTTGAAGTTTGAAAATCCCAGAGTGAGTTTTGTCTCCTCACAGATAGCTCAGTAATAAATAAAAAAAGGGAAGAAAAATCAAATAACTGAAAGCTCCAAAGAGGGTTTTTACCAGCTGAAAAAGAGATTTTTTTACCAGGCACTTCAGCCCAAATGCTGTCCTGCACCTACCAAGAGGTTTTGGTGCACTGAAGATGGGGCAGGCTTGCTGAGGACCATGTGCTACTAACAGGTACTGCCAGAAGGAAGTGGGGCTGAGGTGTGAGTGGTGCAGACAAACACTCATAAACAGGCAAGGTTTCACTCAGTTCACTGTTTCCCACAGTTAAAAGCTGATGGGCTTGAAACAGTTTGGGGGTGATAAGACGAGCAGAAGTTAAAAAGGAAGGAAAGGCTCAAAACACCTGGGGCCAAACCTCTATCTGCCCGTTGATCTCAACTGGAATAAAACAATATCTTCAAGCCCAAGATTTGACTCTCAGCCTCTCATATGCTTTTTGAAACCCACAGAAACTGACCATGAGATATTTTTGGCTTTCCTTAGAGACAAGCCCACAAAACCTTCACAAATATCGCTGTCCTTATGGACAAAGATTTCTGTACTTACAAGATAGAGCTCTGTGGATAACTAAAGCATTAGCACACACTTGCACAGACACTTATGGATGACACTAAACAGAGGAAGGCAGAGACCATTTGCAAATAAAAGAGAACAATCCCAGGTTAAATTATGAACAGTTACCAGACAAAATGGAGGCAATGTACAGGCTCTGACAAGCAGTTGAGACTAAAACCTGTTGAACTAGTAAGACACTGAATGTCCTGTGGCATCAGAAACTAAAAAATCTCATATCTGATTTCTCCTTAGCTTGAAAGAAACACTTCATCAAGCAAACCCCAATTTTGTTCAGTGAGAGAGCCACTCTGGATTGCCACTCTTCATTACTGCAGGAGTTGATGTAGAAGTCAACACAGTAATGCCTTTCATCTCCTGTATTATAGAAATTCAAATTCAATTTTTATTTGAAATAAAAATTTCAAGGCACAGCTACACAATGCCCTACAGTGTGGTTCTCGGTTGCCTCCATCCTTTAACAACAGTCTTGAAAAGAGATACAGAACATAAAATTAAACCCCTATTTTTTCCCCCCAGTAGTCCATTTCATCTTACAAACAGTAGCAATTCACCACACAAGTCACAACAATAGAAAGTAGAGTCTACTGAACATTTTGCTCTTCCTAAAGGTTTTTTTCTTTCCTTTGGAGCACTGATATACTTAGCTGTTTCACAAAATCTGTGATCTACAAGTTTTGACCAAATGACACCTTTGCCAAAAACATGATAATATGCTGAAAGCCCTTCTAAACTCATCTACCATGGACTGTCACTTTTTCTTCTGCTCTCCTCAGGAGTGCAGTGTTGGACCATGGGGAACCTCAGCCCTCCTGTCTTTAACTGTGAGCTGTGGCCTGATAGTTACAACGGTCTGACTGGTGCTTGCTGACTTCTTAGTCATCAAGTTTTGGCTTGTGTGTCTGCAGAGTGCTCTTCAAGGTTTTCAGTTGGGGGGTTTGAATATATACCATATGTAAGTTGTTAAGTGCAATACCAGTCCAGAAACCCTAACTTTCTAAACATGGACTTTGAAATGCTGTGGTCATCATTCCTCTGCTTCTGCATATGAGCCTGACTCAGCAACTAGTGGTTAGTTTTATGGTCAACAGACTGTTTCATAGTAAGTCCCTTAAGGGGACAGGTGGCCTAGTGGATGGGCTGTTCAGTTTGGTATAAAAGCTACAAAAATCTCATCAGTCTCAGCAGTGATCAGAGCAGCAGAGGCAACAGAACAACACATGAAGTGTAGGGATGGAGACATCACAAGTAATCTGACTGGTTTATACTAAGAAAGGATTTGACAGACCTGCTGGGTTTCTACTTAATGCCAATCAAGTCTGAAAGGGACCACTTGAGCTCAGGTATTTATCTCAAACTGATTTGAATTATCCTCTCTCCTTGATTTTGAGAGTCCAGAAGAGAATACCATGAAAAGAGTGTGTTGACATTTCCTACATAAAACGAAATTAAATCCATTCAAGTCAAGGAAATACAATGTAGGTGATACAAGAATCAGGCCCTTTGAAATGACAACAGAAATAGAGCTTCATCGGGGCTATGTGTTCTCAGAAAATCTTTTGGGAAGTGAAAACCTAATGAATTCTTCCACATTGCCCCCCTTCACAGCAATTAGGACCAACAAAATGCATACAGGGCATATCATACATATTATTACATCTTTTTCTGCCTAGTCAGTATAAGCTTGATGTTTCCTGTGCAGACGTGTTAGCTAAAGAGCAGCATTTGAGGTCAAGTCTGGATTGTCCTTTTTATTAGGCTAATGCTACACATATGAAAACTTATTCAAAAGAAATTGTCTCAAATTATTACCAGCACTTAAATGATCATTGCAGAAATCACAGGAAAGGATAGTGCTTACCAAAACCCCAAGAAAGTACTTCAGATTGTTTTTCTTTCATTGCCAAGCAGCGAGGGTCAAGTGAACTGTATTATTTGCAAATATCCACCTTCTCAGAATGTCACAAGCAGCTGTACCATATCCACTAGCAACAATTTGCACTTGGCTCTATCCAGAGGGGAGAATATTACCAGGAGCTGCGTTGTTTATAATTCCCTCAACCCTGAGGGTAATTCTGTTCACCAATTACTTGAAATTAAAGTTAGGTAATTTGACACGTCTGTTTGATACCCGACCACAAACTCTTAAGCAAACCAAAGAGTTGGATAGTTTACTTCCCCGATCTTCCACAGAATTTCATTATTGCAACCATAACAGGAAAGGAAAAATGAGAAATTGTACAGACTTGTGAATTGGTACGACTTGGGGGTTTTTGGTCACTGTTGCCACATTAAGAGGTCCCCATAGATCTGAGAAAGAGGAAGTTGGAAGGCAGTTTTCCTCCTGGGATGAAGGTTCCCATTTAAACATAGCAAAGATTGTAAGAATTGAACAACAAGAAGCCTCCAAGTGCAGTGTTTGACAGGAAAAGAAACCTGCTTTCTGTAGCGAGATGATTTCACATGTTTTGTCTTTGCATACAGTTACAATGCTACCCAGAAAAGGATGTACACATGCAGAGAGAACCTACATAATCTGCAGTATGTGTTTTTTGATCTCTGGGGCCAGTCATTTAAATAACATAGTTGAATCCTGAGCTGGTTTATATCTAGACTGGGAAATTTTTAAAGTCAGGCATACCTGTTAAACATTTTATTGGTGATGAGTGTGTGCACACTCCATTTCTGTATCTCTTTGTGAGTAACGCATTGGCTGCCAGGTAATGTGACTGAACTGCATGACTCACTCCATGGATTCATTTTACAATCTGGTGAAGCCAGAGGCTGGTAACACCTATCCCTTGTAAGAACTTTTTACATGTTGTAATTCTACAAATGAACACTTTCTTTTTTTCCTTTTTTTTT
>VZRH01006015.1:440098-488200 GCA_013397555.1 Urocynchramus pylzowi
TTTTTTTTTTTTTTAACACAGAAGATTACACTGATGAATTTTAAAAAAAGTACAAGCTGACTCAAAATTCATTCATGTTATACTGAGCTGTGTACTAAACTGTTCAGCCTAACATGTGTGATGTGAGCCTAGTTCTCATTTCCATCAAGGTATATCAGGACTTATTTCAAAGCATTCATTATCCTTAAATATTATAAAACAAGTGAACAAGAAATGCAGAGGTGCTATCTTTTCATAGTGAGAAGACTTGATTTTTAATTGTGTAATCTCATTCTTGTTGGCATAACTTCCTATTTGGAAAGTTTAGTGCCAAATAAGTAGCAAGTGCTTTATTTTTAAAATCTGAATATGATTACCCTTTCAGCCATATTCTGCATTTCATTTTTTCTATAAAAGTTGTTCGTTGTCCAATTTCAAGCTGAAAAACTATAAAAGTCCATTTTGACTTCGCTACAGCAGAACTAAAAGATTTTTTTGAACTAAGATTAAATTGATATACCTTCAGCTTCTGTCATTGTAATATGACATTAGGAGCATAGTCAAATACTGGTTTTGACTATAAGTGTCCTACTAAAGTAGTAGTCTACTGCAGAGTGCTTTTTGATGTATCAAAGAAATGGTACTATCTTTCAAACAGCATTCATATTCTCCTATCATCAAGGCAAAGTAATAGCAGGACTAAAGCATGATCTTTTTTTACAGTTTCTAGAAGTCAGTGCTATAAGGGATTGCCTAGCCTTGCATTAGGTATTCATGTTTAAATGAACCACAGATCAGCTCTCCAATCTACAAACTCCATTAATCAGATTTTATCCTTTTCTCTGTCTTTTATTTTTTGGATTCTTTACCCTCTTCCCTGCTGCTATTGCTATAGCTTCCCTAATGACAGGCCAAGTAATTTATTTTTCTCTTTCTATCTTTCTTTTCCAAAAGTTGTGATACTCTTACTGGTATAATTCACAAATGTTTCTGTGTAATGCTGATGGCCATGACTTCATCATTCAGTGGGTAAATAGCATTTTACTTTATTATCTCTCAAACATGTAATCTCTCATATAGAATGTCCTAACTTAAAGGACTGATGTTTGTTTTTTTAAAGGTCTTGGTTGGTGTAAAATTGTCTTTGAACAACTCTTAATATTTAAAGTTCTGTTATGGTTAGGTATGTAGCTCATGAAAAACACAAAAACGAGGAGCAGCATTAGTACTAAAGGAATAGAGCTGGAAGTACAGTGAATTTTCAAAGGCCAGTGAGATGTATAAGACAACGTAACAGAGGTTTTGCTTCTTTTTTTTTTTTTTTTTTTCCTGTGATAATTTTCCCCATTTTTCTTCTGAAAACAGCCAGTTTTCATCCTAGGAATAGGGGAATGAATCCTGACTTTTCGAGTTTTCCCTTTGTGCCTATCTATCTAGGACAAAATGTAGAACTCTACATTCACAGAGCAACAGGAGAGAATTTCTAAAGGTATTTATTTCCAATGAGTGGAACAATACATTTGTTTTGATATTGTTAAATTGCCTCAGTAGAGTAAAAAATATTCTCACTGATCAGTTTGAAATATTGAATATATATCTGATCTAAAATGTTAATACAGAATAAAATACAAATGTTAAAAGGATAAAATTTTAAGACAAAAGCAGAAATTAATTATTTTATTTTGATATTAGTCACTAAAATGTTTCCCTTAAGAAATCATTAAGATCAACATGTTCTTATGAAATATTTAAAAGAACACCCTTCTGAAAACATTTTTTTTGTCAAGTCTATGCAGAAAACAATGTTATTTCTATTATTTTATATCATAAATTTATGAAAGACATTGTTAATGATAGATTTGTTGCTAATGGGAAGAGCTAGTTTTACTCTTTTGAGAACAGTAGTTCCTCCCCACAAAGCAAACAGGTAATAGGATTATGTAGCCATCTTCAAAAGTTCTCTTCGGTGTATGGGGATGTTTTAAAACTGGACCAACAAATAATTCAAAGTTTGGTTGCTATAATTAGAGTAAGATCTATGTAATCTTAGTGTCTTCTTCTAATAATCTTCTCCTTCTATAATCCCTGCAGTCTGCAGGGATTGTAAGGGGGCTCCAGTAAAAGTATGTGTATACTGTACATGCTACTGGGGCAACATGAAATGAAATAAAAAAAAAAACCAAAACAAAACACCTAAGTGGGAAAAAAAAAATTACTCCCTAGCACAGGTGGAAGGCAAAGTTTTTTATGTTAAAGTGTTCTCCTTTTGACAGTCACCAAATGGAGTTATCAAATGGACAGACTTCGTCTGCAGAAACCATTAAAACCGCTTGAAATTTATTTTACAGTTGGTCAGTAAGGTGACCTCAGGAAAGTCATTGGAAGTTGGTTCATCTCTAAAACCACAATGACTTGTTGTCTGAGGAGGTCAGCCAATGCAATACAGAACAAGGTCTTAGAACACTTCATGCAGGTTTGCTTTCACTTCTTCCTTTTGGTGTCAGAGAATAGTTGGTATCCATTCGTGCTGAGTCAGTTTACAGTGCCTGAGCATTATGAAACACTTCCTCAGCTACCCAGCTTCTTCCACCCACTTTTAGATGCACAGACTGAGTTTTCCAAAATTCTTCCTTGTTGTCACACTGAATCGTGAACATCAGAAGCACAGGCCTGAGAAACTCATAAAGTGCACATAATAACAGTGGTTCTAGATACTGTATTCAGCATAATAATAGTGTTGATTGCTGATACTGGCTCAGTTGACACTGTATGTTGCCAAAATTTGTTGTCACACCAGAAACAGGAAGAGAAAAATTGGGAAGAGGTGTGAAGAAGGAACCTTCTGTCCAAATTCAAATCACATTTTAATCCCCAATTATCAGTGGGGAATAACAGTGAGAGACTAAATGGATCTGCTTTGGGTAGCTGTTAAGGCAGAAATGACCAGAGAGGGATGTTGGGCTGCACTTCTCTGCATGGTGCTGCACCTGCAGCTCACATTCCCTAAGTTATGGCCCATGATAGTGAAGACATGATGGCCTGGTCCCACTCTCCTGATTCACATTGTTCTCACATGCAGCCCTATTTTGCCTGCATAAATAGGGAGGAATTTCCAATTCCATGGAGATACTACAAGTTTAGTCATGAAGATAATTAAGTCCTTTGGGCTTGAAATACCCAAATATTTCATACTTGAAAGAAATTCAGATATGGCTCTGAATGTCTGGACTACTGCCATCTAAACAATTTGGATTCATTTGAGGTTTAAGATTCGCTCCAAATTCCTCTTCACATCAATTAATCATTCAGATATTTACTCTTCTTATCACTAGTGTTATAGAATGGCTGAAATTCTGAGTAGGATACTATATAGCCTAGTTCTGCTGACACACAAAAGCCAGCATCAGTCTCTTAAAAGTGTCAAATCTAATTAGGAAAGACGGGGAGAAAAAAAAGGTGGAAAGAAGTTTTATTATTGACATCCTTTTACAAAAGATAATAGAAATAGTAACTTGTCCAAAACACCTCACAGAATATCAGTGGTAGAGCTGAGGAAGGGCTTTATGATTGTTGTCTGTCTCCCAAGGCAGCAGGACACTTAGTCAGCAGATTGCCTCACCCCAAATATTTTGCAGCAAAAATTATTTCTTGCTGTTAATGCTCACTGCAGTTAAATGAAAAGATATCTACCCCTTCCAGAACTTTTAGAAATCAAATATTAAACTCAAAAAAATATAATCCCTGTAAATAATGGACATTAATGCAATGCTAGCTCAGGTCCTAAGGAACTTAGAGAAATGTAGGTACCTTCTGGTACTACTGTGGTGGTCAGATAAAAGGGACCTTGATACAGAAATAGGGACACTTGCTTGAACTCAGGCTTAAATGTCTAGAGATCTTTGAAACTAAATAGAAAGGCAGATAAAGAGCTACATTTATCTCCAGGATCAGTGCGCCTCTGGGAGGTATCTGTACGACCCATAGTTTTCTCTAAATTTGTAATTTCATGCATATTTCTAAGTAAAATAAGTGGGACTCATTCTTAGAGCTTTTAATTGAATTTATGCGTTTATTTTTGACTACTAAATATCAATCATTTACATTTACCAAAAATTTACCTGATTGTAACACTGTCTTGATTAAATCTTACTTTCTGTTTTGTTGTTTTGTCACTAAGAATTCTGAAAATCTGGTGAAGACTCTGAAAGTAGAACTACTACAACTGCAAATATATTTAAAATCTTTACTTTCTTTCCTGAGGTCTGACTTTTGTGTCTGTAAGTGTGTGTGTCAGTAAAGGGGAGGGCGGAGGGTTCAACATGACCTGCGGTAAATATTATCAAAAGAATTTTAATTAACAGCTCTGATGAGATAACAAGAGAGATTAACCTCACCTCCAAAACTGTACTAGTTTGCTTTTGTTGCTGCTGTTGTAAAAAACCCTTGTTTTGCTGACTCTTCGGAAATGATTGTGACAAGTAAAAAGATACTGTCTTTGCAAGGGCAATTTTGGACTAAATTTCATCTGTTTTAAAAAGCTGAGGTGAAACAGTAAAGGAAAAAAACAAAATCCAGACGAAGATTCTGCACTGAATTTGACTTAATCTGAAACTTTTATTAGTGCAGTACCTGAACTAGAGCACAAAGACCTTCAGCTTTTCTCAAGACACTGCAGAAGTGAGGAGATAACTTAAGAAGACATAAAATGCAGCAACACAGAACATAATTGTTATGGGGTGGGGTGAGGGGTGTGTTGTGGGAGGTTGGAAAGGAATGAAAAATTAAGTTAACTTTGCCAAAGATTCAGTAAACAGCTCTGATAGAAGTTAGCTGTCTTGTGGCAAGCACATTCCTGATGCTGGGTACAGGATATTCCCATACTGCATTGGAAGGTCCTTATTAAAATGGAGAAAGGATGGGCGATGCAAATTATGGTTTATATGCACATAAGTACTTAAAATAAAAGGTCTTCTAGCTTGATACATCAGAGTGCTGTTTTTATGTTGGTTTGTATTGCCTGTGATTGGAAATAATTGTACTAGTTTATATACTAGCATCGTAATGTTTGATTAATTTTAATTTTAATTTATTACTGATAGTGAATGTGTATATTGGTGCATATGCACGTGTTTAAATACTGTATTTGTGTTACTTCATCAAAAGGACCAAATATTTTTGAATTAACATAATAAGCCCTTTCTGCTGCATGATTTCAAAACCTGAATTGAAACTTGATTCAAATTTTGTTGTGAACTTAAGGCTAAGTCTGAGCTAACTGTAGCCTGGATACTTTTCAAACCCATCTTCATCACATGGCAAACATAGATAATTGAAGTGTAGCTTTCTCATACAAACACTTTTTTCAGCCCTCTACGAAATGCCTAAAGTAGTTACAATGGAAAATGGATAAATCATTTGCTTGCTCTATTTTTTTTTTCTTTTTACTTTCCCATGGTCTAAATTTTAGTCCCAAACCAAAGCAAATCCACATTTTACTCTTGATCAATGTAAAACTAGAATGACTGAAAGGTATAATTTGGATCACTTGTATTTGAGACTGCCAAATGAATACCTTTCAATTTTTTTACCTAGAAGAATCTTCTGAAGTACTGTGTGATTCAATTTTCTCTCTTTCAAAAGAAAAAAAAAAAGAAAAAAAAGAAAAAAAAAAGAAAGAAAATTAAAACTCAAAATTATCAACACCATAGAAACAGGTAAGATTATGTCTCTGTCATATATAGTTATTTACATTACTTACTTATCCTCCTAGTCCAGACAGTAACACCTCGGTTTTGACTGATATTTTTATAATAATTTCCTGCTTCTCTAGTTTCTCTTTCAGTAATATTTACCCAATTCACTATAAAATGAAAATATAAGACAAAACCTCAAAGAACTTAGAAAAATACTGTCCAGTAGGTTAGCAACTGAAGGGATTCTCTCTCCTTAAAAGATTAAATATGCCCAGCTAATTCCTGTGACTATAAGCTGAGTCCTGCTGATTTTGAACTAATCATTTGCAAAATTGGAGGGGGAAAAAAAAGTAACACAGAAAAAAAAAAAAAAAAGGCTTCTGGTAGGGGAGCCACAGCAGGGCAATTAAGATGATATGGCAGAGGTAGACATCTGCTCCTAGACAGATACAGTTCCACTGATGCTATCTATAGCTGCAATCCTTCTGAGAGATAAACAACACGCGAGAGCAACGCACAAGAAGGAAATGCCACACTGAGAAAGTGGTGATCGTGTGGCCCCTGTGGTCTGAAAGAGAGAGAGAGAGAGGCAGCAAGAGAAAAGGGGAGGGGTGTCATGGGGGGCCTGTACCAGGCACATGCAGGTGACAGCAGTCATAGGACAGGCTTGCATCAAAATGCACAGATGAGAGATGTGTGAGAACTGACACTGGAGGGGAGCAGAATTGCAGCAGAGATGAAAGCAAAATGAGACCAAGGAAGAAAGAGATGGAAAACCCCTTTCTAAGATCTAGACATAAAGTTAATCTATACTGAAATTTAAAAAAATAAAAGAAAGAAATCATTAGTAGATGATTTATTCCCTCAGATTTGAAGGCTTAAAGGGTTTTTCAGAATTTCAAGCTCACATTCAGGTTGCTCACCAAGTTAATCTGAACTATGCTCCCAAAGTAGATGATTATTTGCTGCTGTTTCATATTACTCTCACAGTGATGCTGAGACACAGCAGAGGTAGTATTCCCTCTTTCCCTTGCTGACAGGTACAGAGAAAGCCTAAAGGAGGATGTGATATCTACTGCAAACAAACTCTCAAGCCACAGACAGGCATTGTTTAATTTAGGACAGACATGACGCAACAGTACACTACATAGCAAGCTCCATGACCTCATTGGACACAAGTTTTCTAAAGGAATCTGGCCTTCACTAGCCATGCCACTGATTCTTCATGTCACTTGTCACTGGGTTCTTTGTGAGGAAAATTTGGTGGTTCTTTGATGCCGGGGCTTCAGAGTCCCACCAAACCTGAGGGAGCATCCTTCCTCTCTCTAGCCTTCCTAATGGTAAAAAGGCTTAGCATTCAGTTGACTTAAGAATTTCTCCCAACTTCAGAAGCTCTCTGGAAAGCTCACAAGAATTTGAGGCCAAGCAGTTTTCAGAGAATCACTGTTCAGAAGCAAATGCAGAAATACCCTGCTGAGGGCAGGTCCTCTGGCTCCTGTGCTGTACTATCTTCCACTTCTGGGCTAGACCTGGGGCTCAGTTTACATCAGCAGAAGCTGAAGAACTGAAACACCAAAGTGTCATTCTGTCTCATGTTGGAATCTCAAACCCATAATTACAAGTTTTCATAATGTCTGTTATTATAATTCTTCAGCCTGGTTACCCTGTGGTCTCATTCTGCAAAAAAACTATTTCTTTTCCATGTCTGTGAAGAGAAAAATATCAAGCAGAAGAGCTTAATGTAAAATCAAAAGGTGGAGTGAATCACAAGCTCTCATGCAATATCGTGCTTTGGAGAGTTTTTAAATTGCTACTTCTGAAAGCCTCTTACCAGGAAAACCTGGCTCTGAAATTTACTGTTTATCTTAAGATGGTAGAACTGGACTTAATGCCTTTAACAAGCAATTCTCCTAAGGCCAGATTTTGCTATCCTGACTCAGTTCATACCCCAGAGAGGATGATGAATTTAGGTACTTCTTCTGTCCACTAGATGCTCATAAACAGACTCATCTCCAATGTATTCATTAGGGAAAAATGTGCAAGGCTTCCTGTTTGCTTAACTGCACTATTGTCTTCCTTATTCTTCACACAGTGAGCATGAACATTCAAGTGATGCAGCTGTTGGTTGTTGATTACTTATTTGGGGCTTTTTTAGATTCTTACTTTTCATTCTAGATCTTTGAAATTTCGCACTCACACATGCAAGCATCAACATTTCTGTCTGAGATATGTATTCTGGAAAACATCAATCCTATGGATATTTTCAGGAAGTGAAAAAAAACCCAGAACATTAAGTGCAGAATTATAGTCTACATGACTCAAGAAAGTTAATTTTTAAATATAAGCATGAGATTGGACCACTAATTTATTAAAATTTCCCCTAGATCTGCATAAAAATATCAGAACAGGAATGGGAACAGTATCGGCAAAGAACTACACTTTTCTATCAAGGTGTGTGCAATGCAAAATTTCTGCTGAGATTCATTCTGCATTTCCAGTAACTATTTCAATTATTTAGGGCAGCCAAAAAGGATCTGATCATTTGAGTTCCTCAGATAAAGCCATCATTTTGGACAATGGAGTTTTCCTCTTTTGGAATATGTAAAGCAAATGCCTATCCACAGAGAATGTCAGTTCCTAAGTTAGTGCTCTGCATAGTCTGCTAATGTCCAGAAATTATTCCATCAGAGTGGAATAATTTCTGGACATTAGAGGTGCTAATGTAGCTTTGTTATTTCCCATTTATTGACTCTTGATGAATACATTTGATGTGCTATAACCTGTAATATATTCTTTATTTGTAACTATTTTGATTTTATTACTCTGTTTCTGCTTCTCTGCCTTTCTTTTTTTGTATTTTGAAAAATGTTTTAGTATAGCAAAGAAGCACCCTTTCTTTCTCTCCATTTCCTTTTCTTAATGCAGAAATATATCTGATTTTAAAAAATCATGTGAATAACTGAAGATTATTTTAAATATTTTTTTTGTATATTGCTTTATTTTATTCTAATCCACTGAGCAACTTTCACAGAGCAGATTGTCGTTATGGCTGTATTTTGCCTTTTCACTGCAGTCTATCACTTGAAAATGTGTGCCTCCCCCATTCCAGCTATGCATTGCAAGCTTTTTTATCTTTTCTACCTTGCTAGAGGCATTATTAGGGCAGCTCACCTTTGACCAAATGGGCAGATGAACATTCATCCTCTGGAGCCAGTACTAGTGCTGTTTGGTATATCAGCTCTCAAATGGTACTGAACTGTGACCTCTTCTTCTGTTCAAAGACTAAATACATAAACTTGAGTTTCCATTGGTGCCAAGCCTGGGAACCTGAGCTGCTCCCTAATCCCAGGTCTCGCAGCCAGCAGCACAATGGGCAGCTCACCATGCCAGCCGGCCAGCCTGAAAGAATGTCTTTATTCTCTCTTCCTCAACAAATTGCTTATTGTTTGGCCCACAGGCTGCTAGACCTTGTGAACTGTCCAAAACTTTATTGCTTTTCTGTTAAACTTTCTTCTCTTTTACCTCTGATTTTGCTTACAAATAAAATTAGTTCCTATTTTCATGTCTTAATAATCAAATTTTAAAATAGGTCTGCTTCTTTTAGTTTTTTTGCAGAGTGTATTTGCCTCTTGGAAGCCTGTAGGAACCACAGAAAGAATACAAGCCCTGCAGGTTTAGTCTCTTTAGAAAGAACTCTGTGGAAATGTGAAGTGTTACTAGAATGAAGTACTCTATATTACTGAGAGAAAAAGGGAGCCAAAAGCTTAAGAGCATTTTTAAGTTTCCAAAGATATATACCATTTTTCTGCACTTGGCATCATCTACACTGTGGTCACAATGTGCTCATTGTATAAAGAGTGACCATAGGACAAAATATTTATTTGGGGTCATTGTGTTTTGGAGTTGTTCAGGAGTAGTTGCCTTCAGAGGAAGTTAAAACAGAATGCCTAAGTTGATGTGTTATTTATCTCTCAAGGTATTTCTGTAAGCACCTTTTGTTTTCAGCAGAAGTTTCTGGGAATGTGATTGCAGGATAATCATTGTGCAAGCTGGCACTAGGCAGAGCACTGGCAAGATAAGGCTAATATTTCAAAATTCAGCCAGATCTACCCTGGGAAAAGAAGAGCTTCACAGGTATGACCCCAACATATAAAGAGAGAAATTGCTTCATAAACATGGCCAAAAACCAGAACCCAGGGCACCCCTGCTGCTCTTCCTCATCTCAGCAAACCTGTGCTGAGCCATGTTCACGTGTTCAGTGGGCAACCTTGTCCCTGTTTGGAGATAGGGAAGTAGAAGAGGAATATCCTTGTGACCAGTAAAATCAGTTCTGATCACTTGGAGAGTGCTAATTAAGATCAATTTAAACACTCATGCAGTTCTTAACCATTTTTTGCACACATTATTTAGAAAAGTCAAGTGAAGTGCTCAGCTTTCTGATGCCCCACATAGATCTAAGAATCACATCAATTTCTTAAAAGTTCCAGTGTGCATGTGTGTGTGGGTATATATATAAAACTTAATACTCTTTCAAGTATGAGAATGGCAGCACAAGAGTAGAAGAATTGCAAAACTTAAATGTCCACATTAAACTGATATATGGTACATACCAGATGATATATATACTGCCTTATTGTTCAGTTGTGGCTCAGGAAGCTAAATGTATAATATAAGATATATGTATAGTCTAAGGGTCAAACTCTGTCAGTTACAAGAGTGTAAATCAAGAGCAATTGCTCCGAAGTGACTGAAGTTTCAGTACCCTGGATTTACACAAGTGTTGCTGAAAGCAGAATATGAGTCAATACGTGTCATCAATACAGCTGAGTTAGTGGCACTGAGGGAATTTTATGATATTCATGCACCTAAATCCTTCACTCTTTTTTCTTTTTTTCATGTTTTATACTATTACATTTTATGTTTCAAATTTTGTCTATGTTTTTAAAGGAATAAGGGACTCAAACTCTGATTCTGTAAATGAAATGTCCACTTCCCTCATCTAGCAAATTTTCTCAGTCTTACTTCATAGTGGTGGGACAAACATCTCACATTCATGGAAGGATTACTTCCCTGACTTACATTTAAGGCCAGTCTTAGTTTATATAAATGCATAATTCTGAACCCCAGCAAAATGTTTCTAAGCTGGCTGGCTGACTGCATGCAGAAATGCATCCTTGTCATTTGCTCCATTCTGTTAGCAAGTATACAGGCTATTGTAGGGTCAGGAGGCAAAGTTTCCTAGGAATGTAGAAAGCAGGATCTGGATGCAGCAGGAAGAATTGTGGAGCTGGTTGCAGTCAGTGGGTGTGGACAGCTGGCAGCTAAAGACAAAATCAGCTGTTTTAAAAGATCACAGGACAATTTTCTTCACTGATACATCCTGAATTTTTTATTGAGAGGTTCAAGAAAAAAAAAAAAAGGTCATACATGGGACACTGCTTGGAAGATATAGTGCAAAACAAAGAGGTATAAAAACTTGTATTCTGTTGGGGAACTAGCAGAGTACCTGTCAGATACACCTGGTCTTTAATGACCTTATTTTACATGGAGAAAGAATATATGATTTTCTGGGTTGAAAGGAGGTTTTTAATTCTGAAAGGAGGTTATATGTTAAATATATGGTAGCAGTCTATTCAATAATAGAAGTCAAGTCCCTTACTTGGGAAGGCAGAATCTGGTATTCTATCACATAAAATAATGTCATTATTTCTCTAACATACTTTTAAATTGAATGTGTTATTTTAAATCACTTTTTTATTATATTTTTGAATACCTCGAAAGATTAAAAAGCTCAAAAGTAGATTCCCCAGTAGTCACATAATCAAAAATGGCTGAATTAATTTGAGACATACTTATAAAAAAATAAAATAGCCATTTCAGATTACAATGATCAACTGTGGGGGCTTACTACTTCAAAAGAAGCAGAACAAACCTCCATGTGTGCTCAACACACACGCACACTTCCTTATCCAGTTAGAACAATATGTAGGTATAGATTTGGCGAGATTGTTTGATCCCAAAAGGATTCATATAAGAAAAACTTCTCTTTCAGAGAAATGATCTCTCTAGAGACTGATAGTGATGATACAATAGGCTGGAGTTGCTATTATTAAAAAAAAAAATTACTACTTTTTCTGACTATGTTTCTTTTTTTCCCAGTGGGATTCTGATTCCAGACACTCAACTAGCCTGATATCCACTGGGAAAGTGATGACACCATAAATTATTTAAAGGTTTGAAAACCACAAGAACTACTGTATATAACCAGATTGGATTGACTTTTAAACTCTTTTGATTAATAATATATAAAGCCTTAGATATGTGAATTGGTCGAGTGCTAACCTGTTAACAAAAGGAATAGAAGGGATGAATTCTATCATTTCTCATAAGTTATTCTACTTAACACATTGGCCAAACAAAACAAACAAATGCAGAGCTCTGCCTTAGTCTTAGACCTTTAATGCATCATCAATATTTGATGACTACCTAATGTCTCTATATATCTGGACAAAGATGATAATTTGATCACCTGGCTTCCCAATTTCAAATTTCCCAAATGCTTTCTCCTACATTCATAAAAACACACAAGCAGAAAGTAGATGCAGTTTCAATATCCTGGTTTGGTTTTTGCTTTTGTTTTGCTGGGAGTTTTTTTGACTTTCATTTTTAACATTGCTAACTACTTACAAAAGAAAAAAAAATATTTCAATCTTCTGCAATAAACGGGGATAGAATTTCCCAAGTTTATGATATTTTGTCCTCGGCAGCACGGATGAGAGTAGACATCCGTGCTGCTTCAGACATATTTCATGTTCTACCCTTCCGCTACTGGCTCTGTTTTAGTTATTCCCCAGGTTCCTAAGTTTTGGTCTCTTTCATGCTGCTTTGGGTGGACCTCAAAGAAGAGAAGTGTTGTTCTTTCCTCTTCAAGTACAGATGAAGGTGCATGGGACAGCCTGCATTTCTAAGACACAAGAAAACCCTACAGTAGTCAGACCGAATACTTTTCTTCCAGGTTGCCCAACCCGTGCTTCAAGACACAGGTTACCCAGGGTGACTTCAGTATGGAATGTTAGTTTACACTATTAAATGCTGTATTTTCTGGGCAGTAGACAGGTATTATCCCTCTGGATTATTTTCTATTATCCCATCTAAGCTTGACTCCCTTAGACGTAGGAAAAATAGGAAATAAATCTTCATTGTTTTCTATTTCATCATTCCTGTATACTAATCCTTTAATCACGTAATTCAACTCTCAATTTCCTTCTCCACCAGACACTGCCTTGCCCTCAAATGCATTGTCCAGACACAGAAACTCTGATCAATTTTTTTTGCTTTGATATGCCCACAGAGCCGTCCTTTCTTGGTTCCCTTAACGACATATGTGTGTGATTTCCCATGTACCATTTTCACATATTAAAGCTTCTGTATTAGCAAGCAAAGTGCCATCCATTCTCTGGCCTGGGACACTGAAGAATATCTTGCCTTGTTTTTAAAACATGAAAATCTATGTGAGATTAAACAGTACATAAAGGAAAAAAAAAAAAAACATTTCAAACAAAGGCACACCCCAAAATTATTTTCAGTCCCTTTTCCTTGATTTGATTAATTATTTTGGTGTGAATTTCAATTGATGTAATAAGTGAAATTCAAATTAATTTATTATAATATGAACAAAATTAGAATCACATCCCAGCTCTGAGAAAGAAATAAGGTTTAATTTCTTAGTAAAATAAAAACTACAGAAAATGCTAACAGCTCTCAAATTATACCTGAATTAAATTTCATTTATGATACCGATAATAAAAGTAAATTATTTATCAACATTTATTAAATCTTCATGGTTTCCATCACCTGACTTTCATACACAATTACTATGTGGAATCTGTTACCATATTCTGTTTCCCTTTCTCACTTTAAATATCACCCAATTAGTTCATAGCTCCCTAAAATACAATGGAAGTATAATCACGTGCCATTAAAAACAATAAGAATCTCACCTATAGTTAATTTATATCCACAAATTTTTTTCCTTATACCTGCCATATCAATAGTAGTGTAAGCACATTACTTTGCTAGCTGCCATGATTGTGCACACCACTGGAACAATCCATTCCCATTCTAAAATAAAATTCTAGCTACAGTGTTATCTTTGCAAACTTTCTTAAGCCGTTTTAAGATCTAACCAGGGCACGGAGACCTGCATATGACTTAACTGGAGTAGCAAGTATGTTTCCCATTGTATCTTTCAGCTGTCATAAAAAAAAAATAAATCCACATTTGTTTTCTTTTCCATCTGGGATTATATGACAAAATGATCTCCTGCATCTAATCAATTATTTTTCTTCTATATCTTTTGCATTTTCCTGCAGAACTATTTGCAAGTGTAACAGGAAGATCCTTTAGAGATAATCTGGTGATTATTGCAAATTCAACCTTGGATGCTGTAGGCATTAAAAGATGAAAATTGCCTGAAGTCCACTGTTGTACAACAAATCTGTACCTCTGGACTCCTGTCCTGAGGTGAAAATGCAAACCAGAGAGATATTTAGAATCATTTTGACAGTTCATAAAATTAAGCAGGGATTAGGGATTCTCTCAGAAATAAATAAATAAAAAATATAATGCCAGAGGGCCCAAACAATGTTAATCACATCTCCTTGCAACAGGTATTACTGCAACCCACTTTTGGGAAGAAAAATAAGTTATATAATTATTTCTGGCATGTATTTAGCACTGATGATGCCAATTTAAAAATCTGAGCAAGTTCAATTTATTACAAATATGTATGATACATACACATAATGATTAATGTTTAAACTAACCATTCACTTTAAGTTTATACAGTTATAGGTTTCTGTAAAAATGTTGTGTATTTGTGTATTCTATTTTCTTCTCAATTTTATGGATTAGCCCTGATAATACAAACACTTGAACATATGCTTAACTTTACATAATGAGAATGTCTTGCTGATTTTAGGATAACTCTTGATCTACATGAATATAAGTAAAAGTCTAAGAGTCTAGTGGGAATGTAATCTGTGGTGCCAGTCATTTGAAACACACATTTAATAAGAAAAGAATTGAAATAACTGCAGCAGAGACAGATGACTTTGGTTCCTGCTGTGTTGAAGGCAGGTAAGCAGCGAACATGGCTAAAATAATTCATAACAAAAAACAGTGCAGCTGCACAAAAACACATTTAGGGTGAGCATGGAGTTTTACAGTTACCCTCCCAAAATTCCCCACCCACTTCAACGGCTTTTTAGTACAGTTAAAAATATCTTCTTTTCTTTTTCAAAACTGAAAGACAACATTGAGATATTAAGCAACTGTGCTAGTCTGCTTACAAGAGCACAAAACCTTTCCTTTCTGCATGAAAAGAACTTATTACAATGCATTTGCACAGATTTTATAATTAATTTTTTTTAGACTAGTATCATGTTTCAATATATTTGGAAAATATTCAAGTTAATTTAACATTTTTAACAAACTGAAAGTCCAAAATAGAACTAGCTGTGTAGCATTAAAAAAAAAAATAATAAAATAACTGAAAGCATAGAAACTTTTCAAGTTTGACTATATGTTAAAATTTCAGTTACTGAATTTTAAACATGTTTTTTAATCATGTAAATACTTCTTTGCAATAGATGTTAACAAATTTCCTGACTCAAAATAGAAAAAAAAAAAAGAATCATTCTTTACATAGTACAGTTTAGGCATTTGAATTATAATTAATTTCCATTCTAAAAAAATTATTCTGAAAATTATTTTTCATCCCACTTTAACTCCAGAATGCTGACTGGAGCTAGAATAATGCATCACACAAATGTTGATTTAAATATTTAAACAAATTCACTTACTTTGGATTTACATCCCCTTTGGGCTCTACTTTCCATGAACACTCTGATAAATAAACTTACTGTAAGGAGGATCTGCTGGGATGACAAATTATAAACAAAAATTGAGGAATACTTGTGGGATATGAATTTTTGAATTCTAATCATCAATTGTTGCACTAGCAATTAAAGCTGACTGGAGGACAATAATTCCATGCTACATTAATTTTCAAGACTTCATGTCTTCGCGAGTTTGGTTTGCTTTGCTTTTGTTTCTTTTTTCTGGAGAAAATGGTGTAACAGGCAGGAACACTAAAAGACCCAGACTGAAGTCTTTTCTCAACCTGAATCAAAAATTACTCATTTTCACCACTGATTTGTAGATGTGATTTCTCAGAGCTAGCTAAAGGAAGAACATAATCCTGGGCTTTTTTTGTGTCCGAGGCCACTGTCTAACCACAGGGTTATCAACAAAGCCAAAAAGTCTGTTTTGCTCCTTCTCATTCTCCGAAATATTTCCATTCAGATGAATTACAAATGTAGCTGTCAGAGCTGAAAGGACTGAGATAAACTTCTCTTGTACAACATGGGGGTATTCAATAATCACCACTCCTGAGGTGAGGTTGTGTTCCTGTCCCCTGCCAGGTCTGCAGGGGGGTGTCCTCCTCTGGGATTCATCCTGCACAGTTTGCCAGGGGCCCTGAGGTGCCTGGACATCCCTAAGGACTCCCAGTCACACAGGAACACGCTGCCCATCCTGTTGCATTGTTGATCATCCTGAAGGGCCAAGCATGGCTGTTCGCGTTGCAATATTGCTTTGCTCTGGAAGAACGGGATTGAGAGCAGATATAGAAACGAAATGCTACAGGCAAAGAGGCTGCCCTGAGCTCCACGTCACTGTCAGCCACCTCCCTTCCCTGTAGGAGCCAGGGCTTGCACACAGCAACCTCTGAGTTGACAAGCTTTGAGGACAGACAAAGCTAAAGAAGTTTCATCTCTTCTCCCCACAATTTCCTCTGTCTGGGCTGGGTTCCCAGAACAAAGAGCTTTTTCACCATAGCTTCATTGTGATATGATACATGGTGATGCAAATAGTACTGCTGTTTGTCATCCACTGCACAGCCCCATCCAAATCATGATCACGTCATTCAGTTTCAATAAAACCAACATAAACTCTTAGTTTCATGGGGCAATTCATATATCTCTGACTCTAAACTTATGCAGCACCTCATAAGTGTAATATAAAGATCCATGTTTGCAAACAGACTTTTTTTTTTTTTTTTAAAGGAATTAACAGGGTGTAGATTTGTGCATGTGTCAGAGTCAACTTTTTTTGGTGTCCCTATATGTTAGAAGAGCCTTAAAAATGCTTCAGTTTGGATTTTATCACTGACTGGACAAGTAGCCATAGTGCCTTCAGCAAGCAGACCCTTGCTTTTGACAAAGCAGCTGGCACATATCTAAGTAATTTTAGCCAGAAATTGCATCAATAGCAAGTTCTTCTTCTTATAGACAGCTGGAAAGTGAGCTTTGATTTATTTTTATTTTTGTCCTCGGGATAATGGTTTCTTACTTACTTATGTCAATGGTCAATAGCATAACAAATCCTTCATCATGAGAATGTGTGTATCACTTTTCAACAAACCCTGGCCTTTTGAGGTGGAATGATATACTGCCACTTAGTTTCAAATTGACATCTCTCCTGGTTGCCAAGGCAAGTTAATTTGCAAATCAGCATTTTGCATGAAGCTTTTAAGCCAATCCAGCTAGGCAATGGCTGCCATTGCTGTGCAATTAGTGTCTAAAGCACTTAAAATTACATTATTTAAAAAAAAATCCAGAAAGATCTGTGATTTTGTTCTGTACATGGTCAGAGACTATGTTGCTGAATGAATAGCAGATCTGGACTCAGAAAATTATAGCAAGGCTCCAATCTGATTGGAAAGGAATGAAGAATGTGCACATAATGACACTGGCAGACTTGAAATGAGAAATTTTAGTTTCACTGTTCTTCAGAAAAAGAAAATACACACCCCCTCATAATTAATTCACAAACTGCCTGACTTAGATACCACAGAACAGTAGCAAGTGACAGATAGAGGAGGAGAAGTTAGTCACTGCAATTGGATTTACATTCAGTTAAGGCAGGGTTTTTTGAGCACAGAAGGGAATTTGAAAATGGCCTAAATTTCAGATTTTTACTTGAATACTGTCAAAGACTTGCAGACTTTCTGGCTCTTATTTTGGGTTTTGAAGGCAGAGTCAAGAGAGACGCATGTTTTGAGGGAAGTGTTCTTTTTGGAAGACATTTTTCAGTTGCAATTTCATCCATCTTTAAAAATGTCTTTTATTTTTTTGGACCTCTGGCTTGAAATCTGTTAGGTACTGATGAAAAACAATTTGGATGTGAAAAAATAAAATAGGGACCATTTTAGAAGAGAATCTGTTTATAAGACAGGCAGGTGTCTGGAGAGGAAAAAAAAAATCAAAACCAAAAAAGTACCACACAGTTTGTAATGGACTAAATGTATTACACCTATTTTGATTTCATTACATTGGCTTTTAAAAACCTTATTTAAAATTTTCCATCCTTTTGTGTCTGTTTGTTTGTTTTGGTTTTTTTATGTCAGCAAAGATGTGGCTTTATATTCAACTTCACTTACCACTAAATATCTATCAGCTATATACTACAAAGATTACAAGCTGTTCATTAAAGTGACTCAAACAAGTACAAAAGCCATCCAGTACCTCAGCTTTCCATGAGTCTGAGCACCTTTTTAACTGCCTTACTAGCAAATTTATTTGCATATTAGACATCTTGGATGAACACTGGCTGTGTAGAGTCTCTACAGCAGAATTCAAGGAAAATTTCCCCTTCTATTGTTTTATTTGCTCTTGACAAATTTTCATGAGGTAAGGTAGGGGGAGAACTTGCATCACAAGTATCACAAGCATCTGTCCACTTATTCTCCAGCACATGTCTGGTAGCATTTCACTGGGGTGTCAGCGTGAGCACAAGCAGGTACTGTAGAGTAGCTGACCCTCTGGATGTCCATAGACAAACATACCTCTTGATAATTATTACATTTCCCTGTAGGTTTGGTCTCTGCCCATCCTCTCTCTGCAGGTTTTTTGTTTGATTGTTTGTTTGGGTGTGTTTTCTTGTTGTTGTTGTTGTTGTTGTTGTTGTTGTTGTTGTTGTTGTTTTTAATGTAGAATTCTTTGTCAAACTAAATCCATAACCCAAGTGAGATGTAGAACATCATGAAGAGTGACTTGGATCATCTCCAGGAAAGCCAATTAACATAAATACTGTAGAAAAGGGTAGAAATTGAAGCAAGTTTGGGCCAGGCTGTTTTTCACGTGGACGTTTTCCCTGTAACAAACATAATGCTAGCTGCACTAGCTGGCAAAAGACAAGGTTTGACACTGTTATAAGTCTGTGGGTGCTCAGTCTTTATGTTGTACTAAAGCACATGGTTCACATGTCAGGGATATGTGGAAAATAAACTGCCCAATCTCTCTGGGCCTAACAGTTTACAGACCTCAATGATATACTGTAAAGGTGGTGCTGTTGACTTCAAAAGCAGTAAATCAAAGTGCCACCAGAACGTGCTGACAAAATTAAGCAACCATGATTGAACAGGGAACAAAAGCTGTTCTGTATAAATAGCTATTTCCTATTCAGACCTCCTAATATTTAATTCATACCCTTATTTGTCTTTTATGAAATTGCTTTAATTCTGAATGGGCAAAAGGTTTATAAAGCAATTAACAGTACAATCATAAGGGTCTTTAGTAATGTATGTAGTTCTAAAACTAAGCTTCATTAAGAAGCATTGGATTTGATATCATTAAGAAAATCTTAGATTTTATCAGAAGAACTCAAGGAATTGTTAAATATTAGTTGATTCATGTTATATTTCCTAAGCAACATCTGAAAAGGCCAAAAATAAAATGAGTTTGTTGGTTACAGCTCTTTTAAATTCTGTCAGGTAGAATTTCCTTCATTCACTCACAAGGAATGATGTCTCTTTGTGTCCTGCAGCTCAACAATTCTTGTGATTGGTATTAGTGTGGATACTACCTAAAGGTATGAATCTGAAATCCAAACTCTGTGAACACCTTAATACAGACATTGACAGTGTGACTTGATCCTGCTTATTTTCAGTATTCACTAACCTGAGAGAAGGATAAATTTTAGTTTGAACATCAATTTTATGGATTAGTGTGTATATGGACTTGTATGTGTATCTACTTTGCTGTAGAGAAACATATGAGATTTATTTGGTATTTGTGAGAGTGCTTAAATATTCCTTCAATCCAAAGTCCACCTTTATCTCTCATAGATAACACCTTTATCTTCATGGAGGAATTAATCTGGGAGACCTTTCTCCACCAGTAGTCTGCCAAAAGTTACCTAGGCAGCTACAACTTTTACATGAAAATGAGAAAAAATGAGACACAAACTCCAGTCTGCTGAATGAAATTTAATGAAGATTAAAGGCTCACATTGCCTGCCTTGGTTGTTCCAGTGAAGATGTCAGCTGTCACTAGCAGTTCCTGGTGTACAGCATATCTGAAGCTGATTGTAAAGGCCAAAAGCAGAATGCAGAAACCTACTGCAGTACCAGTAACTGCATACTGATCCACTCAATCCAGGACTGGAAATTAAAGAGATGGTAAATAAACCCCCTCACAATGCATTGTCAATTTAAGTTGCTAAAAATCTTTTCACTCCTGAATCCTTATTTGAAAGGATTAAGTAGAATCAAACTCTGTCGTGCCCTGAACAAAAATAGGAACCAGTCACTCAGCTTCACAGCATCATCTATTGACCTGCCACAAGTAGATCCCAGAGTTCCCTCCTGTTTGTACAGCATTTGAGCCCTTCTCCCAGTCTGCCTTTTTAGGTGATGGCATGCAAAGAGGAGCTTAGCAGAATAGCAAGGGACAAATTCTGTTCCTCAGAGAAAATGAAAGCAGGACACAAGACAGTGTCCTAGTCATAATACAGCTGTGTCTTTTCTCACCCTGTGCCATTGCTTCTGTTCCACCACAATCAAATTTTCCCTGTAAAAAAGCATTTGAAATGAGTTTTTAATGGTATCTCTCTTTTGGCAATGAAAATGACTCAATTACCCTGGAGTCCTTGATAAGGAATAACAAAACGAAAATACAAAAATACAAATAAGTAAAGATAAAATTTTAAAATTCCAACATTTAAAAATACCTTATAGTTCCCAAAACCTTACAGTTCTGATGTCAAAGAATTTGAAAACAACACCTCACTCTCATGATGTTCACAGAGTGCTCTTCTGCTCACAAGGAGTCCATGGGTTAGTAAAAATACAGGTATTAGGAGTGACAGTGTTTTAGCAGAAACATACAGGTCACTCTATACAATTTCTCTTCCTGTCCAACAAGAAATGCCAATTACAAGCTCTCAACCCCACTGATGTTTTAAAGAATAAGTTGGTGTGAGATTAATTCTCCTTCATAGCTGATATTTTTTTTTTTTTCTATTGCCATTAGACCACTTTCTCTACCATCTCAGGATGAGGCAGGAATTCGAGAGCTGCCACTCTACAGCAAATGAATGAGTTTCTGCAAGCAATGTCACCACCTCAACCAGGCAGAGCTACTGGTCTGTAAGGTGATGATTTGCATTGCTAGGCTAGACATCAACACCCTGAATCCAAAACTGCCTGACCTTTCTCAAGTCTCCCTAAAGTTTACAAAGTATAAAATGATCCATTCTGACAAAATAGCAAGGGGAAACACCAGAAAACTTCTTAAGAAGAGAAAAGTGTTCTTTGTGGATCAGGATGTGGTGCCCTGGTGTAATCCCAGACAAAAAAAAGAAATCAATAGCGCACAAAGCTCTTGTAGGACAAAAGGATAATTGTCTGTCACAATTAGCTCAACAAAATGTACCTCTTCAAAGTTGGACATTTCTCTCTTTCTTGTCTCCCTGTATGTCTATGCTTTTCAGTGTGCTCTATTCCTCTTCACTGTGCCATCCTCTCCCAAGTCATTCTGTATGTGCTTTTATCCCTGTTCCCAATTTCCCATGCTCTGCTGGCTCGGGTTTGAGTGGCAGGGAGGAATCTGTAAGCAGGTGTTGTGGAAGTGAAGCGTGCCATCCGGCCAGTACATTAGGTAAAGTGACTTTCCCCTGGGAACCCTAATGCTTACAACTGCATCAGCCCCAACTGTTTTTGCAAAGAGAGGAAGAGGCCAGTCCTGACCTCTTCTGACCAGATGTTTTAGAAATGCACCCATTTTTAGCATATACAATAGCTGTCAATTTATCAAAACTGTAGTAAGTTTTGATAAATAAGTATTAACAGAGCAGACTCTTTAGTTACAACCTAGTAGTAAAATGGAAAAGAAATTAAGGATGTGGAAGAGATTAGGTTTGAGTGCATGGGACCATATACAAAACTAGATTAAGAAAATTTTCAAGATATTCTTCTCTGTATAATAGATATGATATGACTGGTTTAGACATGAATGTAGAAAAAAAAAAAAAAGATCATTTTCATAATGATCTATGCCAAAAATGTTCAGGAATCTGTACAGACTAGACTGAAGTAAAGAAGCAAGAGAGCTAATGTAAAAACTCATGCTGCAATGAAAGCAATTGAGTTAAAGATTTTGAGGCTCATTTGGAAACCCTAAACCTTCTGCTTTGACCTGTGAAAGGAGGGAAGCCATGTTTCACACACGAGAGGAAACTGTGTTCATGTCCTTTTATCACTATCCCTTCAAATTGCTGAAATGGAAAGGAAACATTTACAAAAAGCATTTCTAAATGAGCAAATATTCTGCTTTCCTTCCTCCTCTAACCCCTAATTTATAGCCAACCAAGAGCTCACCAACTTTCTTAATTTTTTTTTTTTTTTAACAAATACTCCTTCCCAGCATAAATATGTGAAAGCAATCATTTGCATTATCATTTTAAAGAGCTGGGATTTCATTCTGTTTCCAATGTCCCAAAGGGGTAAACATATTTATTTTTTCTTTTGAGAATCAGTGGAATTACAGGGAGCTTGCACTCAAAGAAGTGAGAACAGAATGGGGTGCTGAGGGGTTTTGATGGCTAAAGCTTCTGCATTCCTGAAGCACTTAGTCAGGCTTTTTCCTTCACAACTGTAAACAATAGCTTGCTGATAACCAAAATGCAAATAACCAGAATGCTGTGCTTAAAATTAGAATTTCTTTTTCTTACTGTGATGGTCTTGTTGAGCAATAAGGCTTTTTACACAAAATAGAAACACTGCAGTCATAAAAATATTTATTAATAGTAGCCATAAGGTACAGGTTTTAATTTAAAAATAAACTTTGTTCAGCACTATGGTTTTGCATTTGCTTTTTCTGACCAAATAAGAAGACAGATTTCATTTCATCTTTTCATCTGTGTCATTTGAAGGAAACATTTCTTCTCACTGCATCTTTTGCAGTGTACAGTGCCTATCTGTGCATACAAAGCATCCCATATGGTTGAAGTAGGCTGGAGGGGTTGCTACTAACCATATTTAAAAAAGCAGATGTTACTAATCTTCTAAATATTCCCCCCAAATGATGTCACTTGTGACTGACAACAGTTGGGCTCATCAATCCCTTCCAATGTCCTTTTGCATGTAACATGTAAGGGAAAGCAAATTTCGACCAGAAAGCATGGCTTTGAAAGGGCAGAGCACTTCATTATTGAAGTGCTAAGCAGAATGTCAGTTCCTACAGGAAGAGGTATCTATATACTACAGGCAAGAAGGAAAAGAAGTTTGCCTGCAAAGAGACCATTCAGGTAAACTTTTAGGACAGCCATTTCAGATTTAGGCTGCACTGTGACAAGCTGAGGTTTTTAGCTCAAAGTGCCTGTCTCTGCCATGCAGTACACAAAGGGAACTTTCTCTTACATTTACAAAAGTCTTCTTTACAGGTTTGCACGTGAATGCAAGCAGGTGCTTCTGCATACAAAGGCAGTGTCAGTTCCAAAGTTGGTTTTCAGTCAATGGCACATAGAGTAGTGAGTAAACAAAAATGAAGGGTAGCACTGAACGTTTTGACCAAAAATGGCACAGAAATTAAATACCTTCTAGTAGTATTCCTGAAATCAGTTTGATAGCATTGTATAAGCAAGGTTTATTTTTTTATGGCAAAAACATAGTGATTTTTTTCATTATCCTTATAATTCCCTCTCATTGCAAACTCCAGAGCCTAGCCACCAGTTGAGATGTGAGCTAGTGCCTTTTCTGAATTTGTGACTGAAAGATTTAGTCACAAAAATTTGGGTTATATCTTCATAAAGAATCAATTATGTACTAGTGATTTATAAATATGATGTATCTCCAGTTCTCTGTGTTCCCTTGCAAGGTTCACTATAGGTCATCCCCATCTGATTTTTTTTTGTTACCATCCTAATATTCTTCCTTACAGGTACTGTGCTTTGACAACTCTGCTCCTTCCATACACATTTGTACATACATATTTGTGAAGATACATATTTGTGAAGATATTTGCATTAATTATATTCTGCAAAACTGGTTCTCAGATATTAAGAATTATGTCCACACTTTGGAAGGGTTAAATAAGAGCACTTGCCTTAACACCATGGCATAAAACTTTATATACCAATCCTTGTTTTCTTTTTTATTTTTTTTTTTTTATTATTTTTAACATCTTTATTGAAGGTTTCATTACCTGTTTAGTTACAAGGACTGCATGAAGTCCTAGTGCTCTGAAAATATGAGGATAGAAAAGCTTCTTTATTCCTAACTGGAACACTTTTTTGGCTAAAATGTGATCTAAATGCTCTATTACAGCAACTTTTTCCTGCACATGCAATTAGTACCTCTCTCTGTTTTTCTTTACAAACATCTGTTTCTTTACAGCCAAGGACACAAACTCTTACAAAGGAACATGACAAAGACATTTCACCCTCCTGTACCTTTTCATTGCACAAACAGGGTGTTTTGTTTCAAGGCAGATGTCTGGTTCTACAACTGCAGTTTCACTATTTTATATTTATACACTTTATTTATCAAATAAAAATAATTATTATGCCTATAATTTTCAATAAGGTCTAATCTCATTTGTGAGAGTGTAATGCAATTCTCTGCTCCACACTTACCTTGCAAAATTGTATTTTTGTCTTTCATAACACATATGAAACGTATTTGCACTTTGCTTAGCCTCAGCTTGTTGTCAGCATGGACTTCAACAATTCCAAGCAGAAAATGAATAGAAGTTGGGGAAAACTTGTGTGACTGGAAACAGGCACACATGGTAAAATGTCAGCATTTTGGTATGTCATTTAGTGGTCAGACACTTCAGTGTAGTGCCATCCAACAAACCTATGAGACATATTATCAAGGAATATATGCCAGCTCTTTTCCAGCAAACTGCTTGATGCCTGATGCCAAGTACTGGTGGGTGTATACCTTTTTATGCTGTCACTGCATTCAGCCTCCAGGGTGTTGCATGAAAGGATCACTGGATGTTAATGAATAACAAAATGTGTCATTTCCCCTTAGAATTTATCTATCTATCATATACAGTGAAAAAGACATGTTTGTTTTCTTCTGCCTGTATTTACATGTGTGTCAAAATACATACTGTAAAACCTGGCCACATGCTTAGACAGTATGTTGTCTTGTTAGTCTTTTTTTCATTATTACTATTGCACACCATCGTACATCCCATTTCATATAAAAAATAAGTACCCCAGTAAAATTAATTTGGACACAAAGATCTGTTTCTTCCTGGGTAGAGTAGCACCTTGTGTTTAAAAATACAATTTCCACAGGCAATGGAAAGCTCTTAACCTGTTTAAGTATATTGCCAATCATACATCAGCAACATATGATAGAAAATAAAAATGTGAGAAGCATCATTAGAGATCCAAACCCCAGCAGAATAAATAATATGAAAAAGCCATTTATGACTACCTTGTAAAATAGGTATTAATATTTGGCATGATCAAATTCCTTTAATGACATACTACTGTTGCCCAGTTTATATATCAAAATAAAAAGTTCAGAAAAATATTTGGGTTTGAGCGTGTGCACAGTTTTAACAAAAACTCAATTCACTGTGAGTCTTAATTGTGTTTTTCAGCAAACTGACTTAAAGTTCCCTGGGGCACACATACTGTAGGATTGTGACATATCACACCAGGTTAAGTCAAACTCAAAATGTTATGTGATATGACAGCGTGTAAAACACATGATTAACGCACCCATTGGGAAACTTGGCTTTATGAAAAATGGTGCAAAGGGAAACTTGGGGCACTCTCTGGTAAATTGTCCTTTTAAAAAACAATAATTAAAAAAAAAAAGACTCAAAAGTAGAGTACTGTGTCAGATTCTGTTTGATATCCACATCTTTCTCCATTGGATAAGATGTGTCTGTCAAAGATCAACATTTATTTGTGGTCAATGCAGAAAGCAAGAAGTTGTATCCTCTCAGAAAATAATTGTTTTTTTGGCAATTTAGAGTATGACTGTGATGAAGTACCTACAAAAGGTCCATAGACTATAATTTCTCTTCCTGAAATTATAGCTCCATACTACACCTTTTCTATGAATGATATAAAGGTGTCCTTTGCCAGCACAGGGAAACCAGGTCTCTTTTCCTCACTGTGTAGGAGTAACCATATCTTGTGTACACATTTTCTGGACAGAGAGAAACTGTAACTGTAACATGACATGTCTGTAACTATTGCAGACATGTCATGAAGCAGGGCTAGGAGATGTAGCACATAGATTTCAGATTCCAGGTACTTCCTCTTGTAGCAATTTTAGAAGCTCCTAAAATTGCCTTCCTTTGGGATATGCCAACCCCAGTGTGGTGCTGGGCAGCACAACCATTGGCCACTCTTCACTGATGCACTTAATAAGAAATAACAGGTTTTTACATTTTTTAACAGTCTTTTGTAGCAGCACACTGTGATGCTATTTGTCAATTTAAAAAAAAAAAAAAAATTACTTTCTATTGGAGGCTTCCCATTCTTTCCCTGCTCTTCTCATCAGCTTTGAATTGAAAGGTTAATTTCAACTAAATTTGATAAGGACAGAGTTTCAAAAATATTTGCATTCTCTAAGGCTTGTCAAAATAGACAGCTGGCAGTGGACAGAGATTGTTTTGCATCCTTTCTCAGGGAAAAGCTTAAATACCTCTCAAATCTTATTAAATAAAAGAGAATCCACAGTGTCACTTACCTTCAGTGCTCACCTGGATTGGAAAGCAAACCCAAAATTCTTCAAACTCCTTCTTTTTATTGCTAAGCATCTGACAAAATATTAGTTTCCTAGTTTACTACACAACTGCTTCTTGCAATGCAACAGAAAATGGAAACAAGAAGTCTGAGGTGCTCAAAAGAATCACAAACATGGGATCCTGTGTGCCATGACTAAGTACCAGAACACAGCCAAGCCATGAGTGAGAACAGACAGATCATTTCCAAGAAGGAGACACCAACAGTCAGTGTCACCCTGCTTACTTTCATCATCACTTGTTTCAGCTTGTGCTGACAGACCTGAACAGATCCCCAGCTCTGCTATTTGCTGAGGAAGGGACACACATATCCTTACAACAGAGGAGGTGTCCAGCTTGTGCTCCAGCCCTGATTCTGCAGTTGTCCTAGTTGGCCCTGAAGGTGATATAGGGAAAAATTTCTCAAGCTACAAAACTTCCTGATCACAGCTACCACAGACACTATGGGCACTGCAAAGCTCCAGGAAAAAGAAGATCTATGTTTACTGGAAGCAGGGGTGGATGGAGCTGGGCACTGAGGGGCTCTGTGTGAGTCACTTGCCTGTGACATTCTCCAGGGTGAGGTAAATTAAGCAGAGTTTTTGCAAAGGTTACACATCCCTTGTCCATTCTGGTACATTCAGATTAGAAGTAAAGCCCAATACTCAAATGCTGATATTTAGGCAGAACATAAAACCTTATCAGTCCACAGAAAGAGAAAGGAAATATGTTAGATGTATCTAGTACCCAATCTGGTACATTTTAAAAATATTCTAGCTTTCAATTCTGTACTTTTTGAAATTAAGGATCAATTAAAACTTGAGACACTGGCACTTACAGGTCCCAGGATCTTGTCCTGTTTTGGTTGAATTTCAGAATCTGAAATGCTAGGACATTTTAAGGATGACATTTGACTAAGGCATTATTCACCAATAGGGTGAGTTTTCTACAATCTATACAGACAGTATACATTCAATTAAGGGCAATCAGGGAGAGTGAGGGAGTATCCTTTCAGTGGGATCACTGAGGATGAAAGGCCATTTGTGCAGAATTCCCACTGTTCTGTGAAAGATTTTGTGTTCTGACCTGAAGCATCCAACTATTTTGGACTAAAATTGTAGATCATACAGAATTATGTTTAACATATTTGGAGGTCAAAAAGGAAACATTTCTCTCTCTCACTTCTTTGAGAAAAAATAAAGCATATGTCCTGTTCCCATCCTCCCACAAGAACAATGAGAATGGCTTAAAAATCAAGTGTTGAGAATGTTCAAGCTGTTGATTGGGATGTGTAAAGTTTAAAGGCTTTTAGGTGTAAAGTAGAGCCTGCCAAAAACAGATTATCCCTTATAA
Source organism: Urocynchramus pylzowi (assembly GCA_013397555.1). NCBI lineage: Eukaryota > Metazoa > Chordata > Aves > Passeriformes > Fringillidae > Urocynchramus > Urocynchramus pylzowi. Next base: position 468,222 of record VZRH01006015.1, read on the forward strand.
CAATAGTAATAATAATTAATAAAAAATTTAATTCATCAAACATTTAAGTTCTTTTTTTCTTTTTTGAAGAATTAGCTTTTCTTCGGAATTCTGAAACAATATTCCCTCTATTTTTTTTTTTTTCCTTCTGAAATATTTTTCCTTATGGGAACTTTTGGTAAGAGAGTTTGGAAATTGTTCTATTTCAAAGAAACCCATACTTGTGATTGCAAAGAAACATCCCAGGTAAATTGCTTTGAATTGATGCTGTGCTTGAAGTGATATTATAAACAGTGACTGACATACATACACACAGAATAATAAACAAAATATATTAACCCACTTCAGGTCAATAAAGATGTTTCTGATGTCTAGATAGTTTTCTGCAGAATGCTACAGGAAATTAGGGTGCCTGATACTCTTATAAAACTCTTTGCTTAAAAAAGCATACTTAGTGCTGAGCCGGTCGACAAAGCTAAAACCTTGTTCAAGCAAATATCCTTTGAATTCTGCAGGAGCAAGGTGAATGCTTCAAATGTTTTTGTCAAAGGCAGAGGTAGGGAGGAGATCGGATCTCTGTAAGAAAACACCCAGGCAGAAGGAGGATTTGGGAGCCTTGCTTGCCTGCTGCCCAGCCAGGCAGCAGCGACAGCAGCTCCAGCGCCCGCCCGGGCTGGCAGAGGACTCAGGTTCCTCGCCCTGAGCCAGAGAAGCAGGGTGTGCTGCAGAGGTCACACATGCTGTCTCTGGGAAAAGCAGGTGGGGGGCTGAGGCTCTGGTCTGCGTGGCACTTGTGTGTGTGTGTGTGTCTGTGTGTCTGTCCTTTTAATGGCCTGTTAGGCAGCAGGCTCAGATGATTTTAGGAGATGGACACTCAGTGCTTCGCTGCTGCACCGTCACGGCAAAGTCATATGGTATTTAACAGGGCTAAACCAAGTTGGATTATAGTAGAGATATGATATACTCCCACAGAAAGGATCTTTTTAAAAAATTAGAACCAAAACCCCAACACATATAGATCTTAAAAATCAGTGTCATTTTGTTAAAACATTTTAAAACCAACATATATGTTTTCAGTGTAACATTTTATCTCTGCAGTATATTCTTTTGGGTTGGCTTAAAAATGCCTTAGAAAAGTTATCATTCTCTGCCCAGTTATATTGGATTTTTCTGTGAGGGGCAGTTGAAGTGATTGAGTAGTAATAGAAATGGACATCTCCATTAAAGAATAAGTAACCATGCAATTGTGCTGCCAGACCAGAGCGCTCTCACAGGCCTGATCCTTTCTTAAAACAAAATGGGGCAAAAAAAATATCCTGGCCCAGTCTTACTGAGTATCTCTTCTTTCCTAAGCCTGTGCTTTTGCTGATTTCATAAAGTGTGGTTGCTGCTGAACAAACACAGTGAGAAAAGGGACCATATCCCAAAAGAACTTGCTATTTGAAAGTGTAGCACATCAAAATATGAACAATACATTATGCGAAAACATCAATAAGAAATGCCTTTGATTTATTAGCAAGATTGTGGAAATGGCAGGACTCACATTTGTTTCTGCTACAGAGAGATTTCCTTTAGTTTGAATGCATCACTCCTTTCTCTGCTGTCAAGAGCTTCAGTATGAAAGGGAAAAGGCTCACTACAGGATTTCAAGAATTTATTTCATTTTAGGGGCTTATTTTTGCCCTTTAATCCCAGGTCTCTTTCAAATGAAGATATCAAATTATGCCAAGATACTGCATGAGTTGTGATATTGCCAGCTTTTAGCTGAGGAAGGAAAACTCGACAATTTCCTTTGGGACTGAGACACAAACTTTTTCTGTAAACTTGCTCTCTTCCCTAGTTATCCAGTCAGTTTTCATAGCTTTATGTGATTACTCATTGCCTTAACTGCTGAACTGTGGGATCAAAAGTATCATTAAACATAGCTTTAAATACTGCTAATGTGAAAAATTTGCATTGAAGATAAAATCAGTGTCCAAGAAATATAAGTTTTATATATAATGGGGTGGGGGGAAGTTTTTTTAGCTGGAAACCATGTTTTATAATGTTATCGGATATCTGCACAGTTTTTGTGGAAGACCGTGTTTCTCATGAAAACCTTCAAGATGTTCTAGGCAATCCAAGAGAAAAGACAAAGAACTCCAGGCCATGAAGTAAATGAAATCTTACTATTCCTTATTAAAAGCAAAAAAGCAGATAATATACAATTCAAGAAGAGTCCTGATTGAATACATTTAAGCCGTATTCCCTGATGGAATATGCATAAGGCATTTTCACATAACTGAGGGATGCAAGCATGAAAGCAAGAAACTGGGTATGTGAATCACCAAAAAACAGAGGAATTAACCAATCTTCTAATGTGTACATGATTTTGAGGAGAATAACTGGACCTGTATACCTCTGAAAGGAGGGTGGAAACCCTGAAGTATGTAGCTATACATGCATATAAAATATGGGCATGGAAATTCAGATCTGTATTCAAACTTGGCAAAACTGATAAATAATAGATTCTGTTAACTGAACCTGGGCTAGAGAAATAACCACCCTCATTACACACTCCTGCATTGAAGTTCTCCTTGCAAATTACAAAGCCTTGGCCCTGTTTGACTTTTCCTTGCCATGGGAGTTGATACCTCCACATCTCACATTTAATTCTTTCTGTCAGTATTCTGTCTCATGTACTGTACTTCTTTATATTCATGTCAAAGAGGGACTGGAGAAAAAAATAGGGAAAACTTTGTTGTCCACTTTCATTGTCCTACCTGAAATACTAGTTCAGCAAAACAAGAATAACAAAATATTCATACCAGGTGTGCAAAAATGAAACTTCCAAACTTTTTGGTTTTTTTTGCTTTAATTTTTTTTTTTAAATTCTGATGCACAGCAAGCTCTTTATTCTGTCCATTTTTAATTTGCTTCCATTTCACATATGGCTGTTCTCGACTCTACTGTACATGAGATTTTTCTCAGTGATGTGTTTAATTTCTGTGCCCAGAACCTTCTCCAAGGAGATTTCTAGTGAGTGTTGTTTCTTTTCAGACTTTTGAAGAGCCTGCCAGAACCAAGTCTTTCCTCTTGAGGGATAAGACTTGGGAAAGACTGGCCCATCTGAGGCATTTGGTAAACCACAAGAGATCCCTGTTGCCCTGTTCCCTTCCCAAATCTTGTCACTGCACCATCTCACCAGCCCTGCCTGCTCCATGCACTGTGCTGTGTCCTTACTGTCTGCTGGCCCTACAGAGGAGTCTGGATCACCAGTGTACAGCTGGCACCCTGCAGGCTTTCTTTGGTATCTAAACCTGAGATTACAATCAGAATAATCCTGCCTCAGGTAAAGGATGCCCAGACAGACTGAAGCTGACCTGGTTAAGAGATCCTGACCATCCACCAGAAGCATTGTCACTCTATGTGGCAAGCAGTGATGCTTTTGTACAACATTTCGTGATACTCAGCAGTGAACAGATTTTGGCTCTAGGACATGGAGTGCCACAATGACATAGTCAACAGGAGTTCAGGTTTCAGATGTGAGGTAATGTGGTGCCTTTTGTCCTCTTCATGCAGGAGAATAGAGATTAGGTGTGGTTTGATTAGACTCAACTTTCATTAAATTGTCCAGGAAAAGTGTATCCACCTTACAGAGGAAAAAACCTTTCTCTGTTTAATCATTCGCAGAGCCAGCCTGGACCCAAAATCATTGCTGGGACCTTTGGCCTCCCTTGGTAATAGGATGAAGACAGCTAATAAAAAGGAATAATTTCCCCCAAGAAACTAAACATTTTACCAACTGCATCTTTTCTTTAGCCTCTCCAGGGGCCTTTTCCTCAGTCCATTTCCATCTCTGGTTCATTAAAGAACCACACCTTCTATGAATGGGTAGCTGCATTGAACTCCTTCAAAATTAAGAGAATTTGAATTCAACCTCTTGACCTATCCAATATATCCTTCACCTGATGGGAGGAAAGAAAAAAAATTGAGAAGACACAGATCCAGTTTTCTCCTGCTGGTGAGACAAAGCACTTTGGCAGACAAACTGCAAGAGTATGTTTCTTTTTTCAGGCCTTTGAAGAATAGTGGAGATTTTGAAGCTGAATGGGTTTAAGGAATACTTAATTACGAAATACCATTTGCTAAAGGGAGAAGCCAACCAAAATGTAGTTGGTTTTCAAATTACACTTGTTACTATTTAGATAAACAAAGCATAAATTTGGGTAGACCTTCCATCAAGAAAAAAAAAAATCATGGCCATTTTTAAACTGGTAGTTCACACATTTTTGGTCTCTTTTTCATGAATTGATAACATGACATGCTTATGGAAATAGTCAAATAAAGGGCAGGATTTTTTAGGAGTACAAAAAAGATCAGCATTTATTGCAGCAGATTTACAGCTAATTTTTGTAGTACTACTGACACATCCTATCAAATTCGTAGGTTTTCAAATATTATATTACTAGATTTTTGAATCTTATTAGTGGGTTTGCATGCATTGTGTTATTAAATTTGTTGTTTTCTAATATGATATGAGAAATTGTTACGATATCAATCTTTCCAATAATATCTGCAATTTTATATCCTTATATCATGCTCCTGTTGTATCACAACCAGTAATAAGATATATGTATTATTTTTAGTATCGATTTTTCGCTGCAAAATTATCAGGTTCCCATAGTATTTATTAATTTTAATTGCCCCTAAGACTGCACTAAGTTAGTAGGATGTTTATTTTGAAATGCAGAGGGAAGGGGAGGAATATTTTATCAATTTACAGAGAGCTTATAAGGCTGGAAATTCTGGAGTCATCACAACAGCTTAGGGCAAAATCCTACTGTTATGCAATATGGCTGTTGAGGAGGGGGGATTGGAGGGGAGCTGGCAGTAGAACCAGTCTACTTGTGCAGAACTGGGGAGAACAAGGCAGCTGGGGAGAGAAAATGTTCAGGGAAGGTACCCTGGGGTACATGCTCTGCATGCTGCCCAGTACCCAACAGGCTGTGGCTGCTGTTGGTCTCTGAGGTGCTGGGTGGAAGGGTAGCAGATCCTAAAGAAGGCAGCAGCCTGTGGGTGGAAGGAGGGCCCTGATCCATCCCTGCCCTGTGTCCCAGCACCCAGATGTATATAAGGCTGTGGATTACTAGTGAGAACAGCAAAAGAGAACATCTTCTGACACTTCTGTGTTTTTGGTTAGTATAAATATCCATGGATGAAGATAAATCAATATTTCAGAAGTGAGTTTATATGTTGTCTTTAAATCACATTCATCTGACTGAGCATTTCCTCAAGAGATACTGCTTATTCTTATTCTTACAGAAATTTTCTAACTTCCACTTATTTATATTTTTGATGATCTCATACCACTATTATAGTGGGTTGTTCCTGTCTGGATGCCAGACACCCACCAAAGCCTCTCCAGCATTCCCTCTGCAGCTGGACAGGGGAGACAAAATATAAGAAATATTCATGAGTTGAGATAAGGAGACAGATCACTCACCAAATTTTGCTTTGCCAAAATAGATTCAAATTAGAGATATTAATTTAATTTATTACAAACAAAATCAAAGCAGAATAATGAGAAATAAGATAAGACCATAAAAATACCTTCTCCCCATCTCTCCCTCCTTCTCTGCTCTACCTTCTGGCAGCCCAGGGAGATGGGGAATGGGGGATGTGGTCAGTTCATCACACATAGTTTCTGCTGCTGCCCACGGAGAGGAGTCCTTCCCCTATCTCAACATGGGGTCTCTCCCATGAGAAACATTTCTCCACAAACCGCTGCAACATGGATCACTCTTCAACAGGGTGCAGTCCTTCAAGCACAGGCTGCTCCAATGTGGTTCCTGACAGGATCAGAAATCCTACCAGGAAATGAGCTCCAGTGTGGGCTCCTGTCTCCACAAGTCTGCAGGTCTGGGTCAGGAGCCTGCTCCAGCACAGGCCACCCACAGGGTCACAGCCTGCTCTCAGGCATCCACCTGCTCCACCATGGGTCTCCTCCAGGGGCTGCAGGTGGACCTCTACATCCCCATGGACCTCCACGGGCTGCAGGGGAAGCCCATTCCAGCACCTACAGCCCTCCTCCCACTCCTTCTCCACTGACCTTGGTGTCTGCAGAGTTGTTCTTCTCACATATTCTCACTCAGTTCTGGCCACAACTACATCTGCTCAAAATCTTTTTTTTTTCTTTCTTCTTAAATATCATATCACAGAATTGTTGCCTTTTCTGATGGGCCCAGCCCTGGTCAGCAGCACATCTATCCTGGAACCAGTTGGCATTGGTTCTGCTGGATGTGGGGGAAGCTTCCAGCAGCTTCTCATAAAAGCTACTCTTGTAGCCCCCCTGCTTTCAAAAACCTGGCCATGCAAACCCAGTTGAACTAAATAATTATGTTCTGGGGACCTTAGGTGAACTTTGACAAAAGACTTTGGACTGAGTTTCTTTCCTTTCTGCGTAACTGTGAGAATATGCACTACTGTTCAGATCAAAAAGCACTCTGAAGTGTAGAACCTTGTGAAGAATCCTATAGTCTGCAAAGTGGAAGAACTCAAAGTAAACAATATCCATATGACAAGATAACACTTTACCCAGAAATTCATCTTTTTTAATTACTAAATAATTTCAAACAGTTTCAAAATTTAATGGAAACAATATGATGTGGCTCTTGATGTTGGCTTCTACAATTAGTGTGTTATTAATTAAACTCTCAACTAATATAATGACTTGACTGTTGGAACCTCTCTTTGTATTTAAAATACATGCAGACTCTGGCTCCAATTATAAATAGACCATAATTCTCAAGGCTTAAAACTGAAAATTAAATTATTCAGAAACAAATGGTTAAACTCAGGCTAGATTTCTAAAAAATTATCTCTGCACTTTTTAATTTTATTGTATATACTATGACCAGTCATCCTTTTTCACCAACAGATTTTTTTACAGTTTCCACATGCATCTCTCTCCATTAAGTCATGTGCATGCACACACACACACACATGCTTGCACATTCTTACAGTTAAATATAATTTCCTGAGCAATGATCCCTACACGTGTCTAAGCAGGGATAAGTTGGTCTGAGATAGAACTATCTCCTTTTTGACAAGCTCTTCCACAGAACTCTGATTAGCCACATGACTCTGCAGAGGAGTTCCAATGCTTCTGCTTTCATTGAATCACCAGTAAAATTTCTAAAGTCCCAATGGTCTTTGCAGAAGGTTCATAGTTTGGCAACAAGAGATGTTTTTGTAACTCTCAAAAATCAGGTTGTTTTCTTGTATAAATTAGCTGCTATTATGGGAGTCACTGCTCCTTTATCCGTGTCCAGTAAATTCAATTTATGAAAGTGCTTTGCCATGCTTACCCTCTACTAATGACCAGACTTAACATCTGTTATGGTCAGCAGAGAGGTTCCCAGGGACTGAAAAAAAATTCAGTTTAAGAGCTCTGTTTAAAGACATTACATTGTAAAGCCATTTGTCAGTGGTCTTGAATCTCTGAATTAAAAGTGACCAAAGAGATTGGGGCTGTCCAGAAACAAGTGATACTGGATTCTAAACTTGGCAGTCTTTTTTGAGAACATTTGTTCAATCAGCTATAAAGTTATGCCAACCAGATCTATACAGAAAAAATTAATACAGAACATTTTGTTAGAAAAAGAGGTTTCAAGGCAAGAGACTTTTTTTTTCCCTCTCAAAGTGACATGAACATGATTAGGTTTCCTGTAAAATGAGAAAATGTTTAAATATATTATTTTTAGACTTTAAGGCAGATGCTGCTTAGTACTGATTGAAACATTCTGCATCATCCCAAATTTACAAGTTTGCATTTTGTTACAAAAACAATGAACAAATGAAAAGCAATAGAACATTTTAACCAATGCCATATTATAATCTGTCAGCAGATTATGCATGACTATTTTTGGCATGTGTTGATATAATATAAGAAACTACAAAATTAAAAAAATTTTAAAAAGCCAAAATAACCCCAAACATTTCCAAACAAAACCAGTTTTTAAAAAGGCATTTTTCAAATTTTATTTTTAAGAATAGAAAAAAAGAATTAAAATATTGTTATTTTCCCATAGGTCAGAAATTTATCATTTTTGGACAGATTAGACATTCTTCCATTTTAATTTTGGACTTTATCTAGCTGAATATTTTCATGCTTGATATTTGAAGATGCCAGAGAGGAGTTATAAATAAGGCTACCTCAATCTACTATTGGTGTCTTATGATTGTGTTTTCAGGGTAAAAAAAGGAAAAAAGAAAAAAAAAAAAAACAAAACTAATTTAAAACATATAGGAGTACTAAGGAAATTTAACAACAGTCCCTCACTTGAAGGGAAAGCATAAACTATCAGCAAATCTTTATCAAGGTAAGGAACAAGTCTACTGCTATGAGTTCAAGTGCTGAAACCACTGAGGGAGAGTATGTTAACATCTGTGGATATTATTTTTGTGTCTCCACCATCAACAAGATATCTACTTAGCTGGGTTGCCTATACAAAGCCAAGCAGCCATAAGCCAGCTGTACACAGCTGTATGCATTCCTCCTGCAGAGCCATCTGCAGATTTTGCCACAAATCCTGTGTTGGCTCCAAAGGTTTTGGTGCCCTTGGGGAACTGGGGAATTTCTGTGCCTCCAAGTACAAGTTTTCTTATTCAGGCACAAAACACTGTTCTGTCACCAAAACATTTCTGCCCTCCATGGCATCCTGTCTTACGAACATTAATTGATTTTCTTCAGCACCTCAGAAGTGTTGTCTTGTTGGGTTTTTTTCATTGAAAATCCCAAGCAATTTAGGAGTATGCACAACTTCTATTCTCTCATTTGTCACCTTACCAATGCTGCTTACATTTTGGAGAATGTGTGTTGTCAGATATAAGACTTCTGGGTCAAAAGCTTTCCACTTCTCACTCACTTGGAAGCAAGAGCCTGAGGGTCTTACCCATTTATGCTGCTTTTATCATTTTGGATAGAATTTTCAAATGTGCCCTCACCCCTCAACTTCTTTTGCATGAGATGCTAATGTGGCTCCTCAAAGATAATAGTCCTGTCACCTAGGATGACAAATCTTCACCCCACCATGAAACATGTTGATAACAATAACAACACCCCATTAACTACAACATAAATGTCCTGTAAATTTGCCGTGTTCTTGCCGTCTAAGATAAAAGAATCCACACACCTGCCTTTTGCCATAAGAGCAATGGCTATGAATTGCATCATCTAATCTTGGAAAGGAAGTGTGAGAAGGACTTCCAAAGATCAGACAGCCTTTCCTCATGTCTCCAGGCAGGAGCAATGCCTTTATATCATCTCACAGATAAAACAGAGATAGGATCATTAACTTCCATTATTCTTAAACACATGAAAGGACTTTTTGTGAACTGCACTGTGGGCAGGCAAACCTACTAAGAATGAGTATAACTCTTAGTTTCAAAAAAATGTTAACAATTGGATGTAATATTGTTCCATGTTTGTACAAAAGAAGTTTTGCACAAAGAAAAACAGAAAATTGAAAGACTGTTCTCTCCACGCATAGACAAACTTCACAACTTTTCATTCTAAGCATTTATAGGGATTAAGTGGTTTTGAGTGCATAGCCTACAAATAATTTTCTGAAGTACATTTAAAAATATTCATAATGATTAGGCCATAAATAGATGTATTACTAACATTCATTGGTCCCTGGATCAACAACTCATCAGGGAAAAAGTGCAGAGAAACATGAAAGCTGATTCAAGAAAGTTGCAGGGGGAGAGAAAAAAACCTTAATGAATATCTAGTGAAGTTGAAGATGTTACAAGGATAAAAATCACCTAATTAAAAGATAATCTCTCTTACTTTGTAGTATTGGAGCAATAAATGACTGCAGAGATTGAGTAATCAACAAAGCTAAAATGGTTTCTTTAAACAATCTTTAAACTTGTTTAGCATGCTTGTGACAACACAAGGAAGATTACTCCAAACTCTCTGGTGATGTAAATAAAAACAACTCCATTGATGTTGTTTGAAATGGCACCCTGTATGTCAGCACATATCTTAACCTAGTTTTCTTTACTCCCTTGTGAGGGAACTTACTTATTTTGCAATGCCGTCTTGGTGATTGCATGCTGGATATTCAAGAGCCTGCTGGAGGAGGAGCTGAAGTGGTGCAGTTGTCAGGTACTGGATGAAATTCTAGCCCCACAACTCCACAGAGGAACTTCAGAGACCAGATTCCTCATATCAGAAGCACAGGATTCATTGGCCTCTTTGTGAAGGGATGGAGTTCATACCTGAGTGCCTACAGAGACACTTCTAAATTAATAACAGAGGCTTGATATTCCAGCAGGGAGTATTCACATATCCAATTAAAATCCCAAATATCTATGAAAATTTGAAGAGTATTTATGTCTTTATTTTAAGAAATATCTTCAAGGAATCCAGAAATCAAAATGCTGACCTCTGCCTTCCTGAGTCAAATGGTTGTCACATACTGGGGGGAAATAATGTATTATACAGAAAATACATTCTCTTCCGTGGTAAAAAAGCCCAGAAACCAGTAGGTTTCCATCTTTCATTTCTTAATTGAGGTGGGCATATGCTAAAACATTAAATATCCCTTCAACCAGCTCTCTGAATTCAAAGTTTGCAGGTGCAGTCTGCCTCTAGTTACTATGGAATTCAGCATTGCACATTTTTTTTCTTTTTTTTCCTAACTAATCTAGACTTCTTTGCTCATCAAGGACTTGAAATCACTTAATTATCCTGTGTAATATCCTGTGTAATACACCCTACTCTGGGTGTAGTCTTATTGACATTTTACCTGGCATAAGTAGTGCTGCCATATTTGTCCTAGAGATGATTAGAGATTATTCTATCAGATTGTCATATCCTGTTTTAAAAAAGGGTCATTTTTTAAATCATCTGCACTATACGAGGAGATAGTCTTTGATTTAAATGCTAAAAAAAAGGACATTGTTTAAACAAACAAAAAACTGTTGATATAAAAAGTTCATAAAGATGAAAGTTCAGAGACTAAAACTGTTTGTGAGCCAGAGAGTGGGAAGGCAAAACTTGTATGCTGTCTCCTGCTCAGTGTGTATTTACTTTAAACCTAACTTCAAGGTAGAAAATAAAGTCTCCTGGAAAGAGTAAAGAAAATATCTTTGTGTACTGCGTTCAAATTAGGTTTCCTTTAAGCAGGCACTGCTACAGGTGCCAACAGTGTGTGTAACTCATGTTGAATAAGGTCTATGTGAGCCTTAGCTGCGATCAGCAAATTCATTTAAGCACTCAGGTTAATATTAAGCTCAGTCATTAGTAGAGGAAAATGCACTCCCAGAGACTCATTTATTTGAACAAATGAGTTATGCAAGTAAATAGCATTTCAGCTATTTATATTATTCTATAAATGGCATCTTGGCTACACCTTTTGTATGGAAATGGGAGTGCATAAGGAAAGATTTACCATGGTGTTTTATGTTAATTGAACACTTTCTGGTAATTATAGACATCAGGATGTTCCCATGGAAACAATGGAAAAATCAATATGTTGGAATATGCTGTAACAGGGATGTGGAACCATAAATATGGTAAAAATCACAACCAAGTTCCTTACTTGGTGTTCCTTTATTCCAAGTACAGTCTTTAACTTTGTTTGGAATATTATTTTCACCTGAAATATCTCAGGCTTAACGAGAAGACAGTGTGTTGGAGATAAGCACTGTGAAAATAGTAAGTTATGCCTTTAAGTTACTTTTGAATTACAGTTTGGATTTACCAATCAATACAAATCATTCCTTTGAGGTTCCTAGCACTCATGCTGACTTCTTAAAACACATTCCAAACTCTGAGCACTCTCACAGTTAAAAAAATTACTTGTGTGCATAATTCAACAAATTTTCAAGCATGATATTCTTAAATTTCACCTCAAAGAAGCAGGCAGGAGAAAATGAGAGAAGGCACAAGGTTCCTGTTGCTTACACTTGCAGGTGACAAAGGGACAAGAACTCATGGAATTCTTGTGGAATGAGGTGAAAAAGCGGTGACCATGGCACTGAGACTTCCCAACGGAAATCAGTCCAAGAGACTTAAAGTCCTCCCACCAGACTTTAAGTTATTTCTGTTATATTTTGGTGGAGATTCCTATTTATGAGGAAGTTAAAACACCTGATACAACTTATGAATTTTTTTTGCTTAAGTTTCCTCAGGTACTAAGAAAATATTAGGTAAGTACAGAGCTTTTTGTATATTTCTTTAACCTAGTGGAGCACTAACCTGGCTCATGTGAGTTAGATAATTTGAAAATATAAAAGAAAAGACCTGAGATAGGAAACTGAGGCACAGTCAAACCCTCAGAAAAAGCTTGAGTTAAACCATATGCTTTCCTTACAGTTAAAGTCTCAGTGCAGAAGGGAAGTTCCCATTTATAAACACATGGCTTTCAAGCAAGTAAAGAATGGGATAGCATGTGCACCAAACAGCAATTTAATTAAAAGGATACTCTTTAGCATTTTAAAATACAGAAGCAAATTTTTAAGGGGTACAACTGCCAAAACAAACAAATAAAAGAAACCATAAACCTGGCAGTGAATCAATGAATTATTTCCTGCAAAAATGTGATAATTCTTTTGTTGTGTGCAGTGTTATCTTTAAGTATCAACAACAGTGAATGTTATTACAGATGCAAAAGATAGGCATGGTGGGCTGTCTGTGGAATATGATCAGATCACAAGGTTGAAGCTAGTCCATACTGATGACATTTATTTAAACTATCTTGTGTGAGCTTATTCTTTTAAATTAGCTTTTGATCACAGTCAGATGAAAAACAAAGTTTCTGGTAGACCCTACTTTTGTTAAGATGGATATAGACAGACAAACAAAAAAGCAAGAAGGCATGAAAACTCACAGTTTCCCTTGGAAATTGTGAAATCTGCAAAACATATGACTGAGAGGCCCAGAAGAATAACTCAGGTATACCTGGCCTTGTGGCCAATGTACCTTGTGGCCAGTTGACCAAATGGCCCTGGATATAATCATGTCCCTGTTGGATTCTGTTTCAATATTCCCATTGAGGATAAAAGAGTTATGATTTCACCCTACTTGTGAATGTTAGCTGTCTGGAAATAAATAGCTTTCCAGTATAAGTTTTATGTTTGCTTTTCTTTGAAGGAAACACTATTATTTTTGAATAGCATTAACAAACACAAGGGCTGTAAGTTTCAGTAGTTTGAAAACTTTGACTCTTGCTACATATTTTACTTAGAAATACAAACTCCTGCAGACCTTTCCAACAAGTCCTCTAATCCCTCTGCTCCCTCCACTGGCTTCCCACAGAACTCTGCATTCGTCTGAAGGTCTTTATTCACAAAGCCTTGGATCATATTATTAAAAGATCAGTGAAATAGCAGTCCCTGGACTGCCCTTGGCATCTTCATGCCCCTGGCTGAATGGGTTTCTCCATGAGGAGAATGTGCAGTTGTCATTTGTATAGAGAAGGGAACTTCATACAAAACTAGTGTAAACAGACCTAAACGAGCCTCAGTTTGCCATCTTTCTCATTAACCTCACCTTTTGTAATGCATGGGCGCACACACACACAGCCACAGAAATCTTTTTGTAGATTGAAGTTTAGCAAATATGAAACAATGCACTCAACTTTAGAAACTCATCAGTCCAGAAGAAGTGGTATATGCTACAGTATTTTCCTTTTATACACTATTGCAAAATATACAGTGAGTATGATGCAAGTTGGTAATAAATATGAGATGAGAGCCTGCACAGAAGAAAGTAAAGGAAGACCAGGTAGAAAGATCAGTCACCTGGTCTGTCCTTCTGCTCCAGTGGAAAATCCAAATAAAGATGAACAAATATTTTTACAGTAGGCCCAATCCTGACCACAGTGAAGTAAAAATTTCCAACTCGGCATCCTTCCTGAAAAAACAACTTGGACGCCCTTCATCTTCCAAGATTGTATACAACAGTCAGTAAACAAGCATGTTCTGTCTGCTATTGAGAAGAGGTTTTAGCAGACAACTCCACACAGAAAAGGTTAAGCTTTGTGGATAAAGATCAGGTTTGCTGTACAAAACAGTAGGCTCAGACCCTGGTCAAAAAGATCTACATAAAATGAGCATCCAAAGTGTTGACCAGGGTAAATATTCTGCTTTGTCTCAATAGAAACTAGCTGTGCTGTGGGCTTCAGGGGCCACTGGTTCTGATCAAGCTTGTCTCAGTAGTTTCCTCCTCCTTGTCAGCAGCTGGACAAAAGCAGAATTAATGCCTAAACCCATCTGTATTAGTTCAGTATTAGGAAGAGCAGTTTCCATGAAGCCATGGGATAGACCTTTGGGAGTAGGCAGGATGCTATAACAGACAGTGTGCTGAAGGCAAGACACAGAGACCTGGGGTCAGAAAAGGAGGTGGTTTTGTGGCTACAGGCCTGAATGAAGTCATGTCTTAGTTGAAGAGCTTATGTGCAGCCTTGCTGTTTCTGCCATCTCTACTTAAAGTGAAAGGAGTTGGTATACTTACTGTGTTCTAATAATAGTTAAGTCTTCACCCTTGGCCCGTGTTTATATGGCCCAAATCCCATGTAGAATTTGACATATGCTTGGTTTGGCACATGTGAAAGATCTCATTCAATTCAAGGGTTTGACTGACAGTACCTGGAGTTAAAAGCATCTGTGTGTTCATAAGGACTCAGTGCAACATGTTCTCAGGACAAGAGCTGTCCCTCCCACCATGCTTGGACAGCACCTAGCCCAGGGAGTCAAGCCATTACAATGGAATAAAAGCAATGATGTGCAAGACCAGGAATTGCTCTGAGTTTGCCTTCCAGTAAGAAACTGACCCCATCTCAAGTTCCCAGCATTATCATAGAGCAATGGAATGAGATTATTGTTTCCTCTAATTTGAAAATTGATGGTAAGACCCAAATGCCCCTACTCAGATTCATTTTGATAGGTACTGCATAGCAAAGAATAATTTTCATTTCTTCTCCAAAGAATTAATCATCACTGTTGGTGGCATAGGCACTAACCACTACCATCAGCTGAAAAGTTTATTATGGATTGCTTCTTGAAATAAAACATAACTTTTATTGGAAGTTTAAAGATAAATAAAAACAGCTGGAGGGAAAATACTATTAAATACTCTGATGAGCCCCATGATGTTCCACTTAAATAAAAAATTCCTCTTGCCTCATTTTAAGGGCTCTTGTCTGCTGTGTTAAAGTTAGCATTTCTTTCATGTGGGACAAGTGAAGCTGAAAAGGGAATGTACTTAAAACTGTGTCTGAAATTGTAGCTTACAGCAGCTTATGGTCAGTGTAGTTCCAAGAATCCTTCAGTCTCTCTGTAACGAATGGTCCTTCAACTTATGCTTCCTCTACTACTTTTATGTAGCTTTCTAATTAGATATTTTAGCTCTTTGCTTTCTGTGGACAGACAGCCAAATATTCATAGTCCTCTCATCTTTGAAAGTGACACTGCTCCATTGTGAGGACTGGGTTTAAATTATTAACAGAAGATAAGCTCACATACTCAAATAAAGGTTGGCTGAGACCAGGAATGGGATAAGAGCACAAGAAGCAGCTCATGCCAGAATACCCCGCATTTTCTGCACCCTGCAACGGGGTCACATTTCTGTCTGCAAGAACAGTTATTTGGAATTGAGGCATCACCCAGAGAGGCCAGAAACAAAGAAACTCAAATGAAGTTATTTGGCAGGAACACACAGATGGGGAGAGGATTTACAGGGTACAGATCACATCTCATCATGTAATGCATCCAGTGTTATAAAAGGTTCAGTTTTCCTGTTTCTTGAAGATACCCTGAAGACTAGTCTTGCCTCTTTATGCAGAGAGCAAGCCCAACAGATCAGCTTCTGGCGTGGCCAAAGTGCACAGACTGGAGCATCTGTGACCCTGCAGGCTGAATCATCAGCTGTGTCCAAACTGGTGAGGTTCAGCAGAGGGTGGGCTGTGGAGCATGCCACACTTACAGCTCACTTGATGTGTCCCTCCAGGAAAAATTTAAACCACCTCTCAGGAAGGGCAACTATACCTCACAGTGAAATGTATTAGAAGCCCAAAGGATAATGAAGTTGTGCATCTCCTCACTTCCTACTCAAGGGAAAAACCTCACCCTGAGCCTTGGAGGATGTTCAAATTTCAGAAGCTGCTGTGAATCTCAGAGTAATTAATAGCTTCAACTGGAAGAAAGTTTTTTTGATCTCAGAACATTGCCTCTATGCATTTCCTCTATAAAGACAAAATTGAAGTTAGTTTGTTAGAACCAGCATAGATTTTTTTTCATCTGTCTTTGGATGATGGTGTGTTTAAAAGAACTCAGGTAAATTTCATGTCTGCATAGAATATTTACTGCTTCACAAAAGACTGATTACACTTGTCAATAAGAAGCTAAGACTCCTTCAGGCTGTCTGCAATTTCCTAGTGAGTAGGTAACTGAAGTTTGCACCAATGTCCTGGTGAGTGGAAAACACAGCCTGGATCCATGTTGTTTAAGAGTTTCCCAGACTCGGGCTGTCTTCTTCACAAAGTAGCTATGCTAATATTTCACAGCTCCTTGCTCTCTTTTGGTACAGGCTGCCGAAACTGGGAACTACTGAAGCATCTGACCATGCTAGTAGGATTCAAAATTTAGGTGACAGCTGAGAAATGGGATGGCTGGCTGAAATGCAACTTCCTACCCCAGGCTTTGGGTAGTTTGCTGTGTTTCTTCTGTTTCTGTTAGTCTTCTTCTGGGAAGTCCAGCTACATGACCTTCCCAAACAGCATTAACTGGATTTCTTGGGCAGAAATAAGAAATAACTTTAAAAAATTCCCAACATAAAAGTAAATAAATGCCTCTCCCCCCCAAAACCAAAAATTTAAAAAAAAAATTAAAAAAAACCCCAACAAAAATAAAAAAACTAAAAACAATCTTTGCTCTTTTTTTTTTTAATCATCATTACTTTGTCAGTAATTCTTCTGAATTATTCTCTTTATGTTTCCAGTTTTGGATATTGAGGATTTACTGGAAAATTTATATGACCTTGTTCATCATTACTGTGATACCTTGGTTACAGTATATAATAAGACATTAAATAATTTGATGCTGAATCCTTTCACCAATTTCTGTTACTCAAATTTCACTTTTAGGGTAATTCTAAGTTATCACTTTAACATTTCTTAGAAGAATAAATAAATAAGTGAATAAAACTGAAGAGAAACAAATCTGTAAGAGAAAAACCACCAAAATAAAGGCAAACATTTCAGGGTTGGATTTTCCTTGTTTTCATTTATAGCTCCCATCATGCTCCCAAACATTACTGAGTCTTTTCCCCTGAAGATGCTCTGTGTTCAACTTCCAGAAAACATATATTTTTCTTATAAACTAAACATTGCTGTTAAATTTCCTCTAAAGTCAGTGCAAAAATGAAACTTTCAAGTTTTGCAAATCTTCACCATTATTTCCCCAAAGCAGTGCCTTGAAGCTCAGATTTTTTTTAAGGGGCTTCTATCGATGAATAATAGCAACAATTTAAAACCTCTTCTGTAGAGATTAAATTTCAAAGGCATTGAAATCATATAGGAAATGCCAATACATTTTGTAGGGAAGTGGGAAGGGGGTCACTATAAGGCTGGTAAGGAACTTGAGTGAAATCTCAGTTTTATTGTAAAGGTTGCAGGCTTTCCTCTGACATTCTAGATTCCAGTAGTCTAATCACTATTATTTTCTTTATGTACAAGGAGATGAGTTTAACTTTCTGATAAAACTATCATAATATAAAGAGTTATTTAAAAAGCTTATTTGCAAGCAGATATATATAGGAAAAGGAGTTTGCAAGTTGTTTCTTCTCCTTCTAACTGTGACACCAAAGAACAATCAAAACTCCTCAAAAGCCCAAAAGGTTGTCAGGGAAAGAATACCACCAGGGCTCTACCATGGCAAAAAAAGGCCCAAAAATTAATATGGAAAGAAGAAATGTAAAATGTCTCTGACTAGAATTGGAAGATACACTTTTGTTATGCATTGAGAGTGAGGCTCCTGAAGGACATTGGCTCCAACAGACCTCAGTGAGAGTGTGAAGAGCCTGAATAAAGAGTGCAAGACTGGGCCTTATTCTCTGAAGGAAGAGAGCAGTATAAATGTGTGTCCCCATTAGATGCACTGTACACAAAGAAAGGAGTAAGAGTTATAAGAGCAGCCTGCTCTCCTCCTCTCTCAGCTGTGTGATCAGAGAGGTCAGAGCTTCCCTGTTTGCTGTGAACAATGCCTTGGAGCAGCAGTTAGGAATCTGTCACTCCAGAGCCACATGCTGCTCTTTGGAAGCAAAATCTTTCCAGCCTCTGGCATCAGAGCACTTGGGAAAGAATTGGGGTGGGGGTGGGAGTGGGTGAGCAAGAAAAAAAAAAATAAGAAAAAAAAAACAAAAAAAACCAACAAACTAAAAAGACATAAAAAGACAGAAAGAAAGGGAGAAGAGCAGTCACCATCTTTGGTAATGATTCATTACATCTCTTCTTTGGTACCATCTTCTATAGAAACTGTGAAGTTCTTCAGAATAGAGTTAATAACCAAGTGGAACTGATCACAAACAACATTTTGTTCCTCTGCCTGAAGTGCACATGTTTTCAATTCACTTGATAGCTGTGATTGATGCCACCAAAGAAACATGTTCAGAATACTGTCCTTAAAATAATAATCACTTGGTAGCAAAACGCATTTTCATAGCTAGTTCTTCAGAACAAGTCAAATAAATGGCAAGTTTCAACACTGTTTTTAGCTGTGAATCCCTTAAGATCACTGAGACACTCTCAGAAGTTGAGAGAAGAGAAAGGACAAGAAAAAGGCCAGAGAAAAGGCCAGAGTGAAGTAGCTTTAAGACACCTGAATACCCCTTCAAACCATTCATCACACTGTAACAGAGAGATCCCAGCCAGGTGCTCTTACAAAAGCCCAGTTCTTGCCTTTAGTTCTGAGGGTGTACGGCCTCGTTCAATGGATTTATGCAGTTTAAAGAAGAGCAGAAATGGCCCCCAAAGAGATTGAACTGTGCACAGACCTTCTTGCTAGTGGCAGCGAGCCAGTCACAGTGAACAGAGAGAGGTGTTATTTGCCATATTTGAATCCTGATTTGGTTTCCGGCACTCACTTCATCCCAAGTTTGGGGGGTGGTCTGGTGCTAATTGTTGGTGCCAGCTGATTTCAAAGAAATTAAAAAAAATGGCTAGACAGACATTTGGCAACAAAGGTCGTTGACTTTCGGCTGCCTTAAAGAATAATGCATCTGCTTTGTTTGACTGCCAATAGATAAGGTGCATATGAAATTCCCCTTGTAAATTAGCAAGATAAAAGTGATTCTTGGCTCCTTGGATTGATCCTTTTTCCAGTGTTTTAATCATGTTGAAGGCACACCCCTATTTTGAAGTTGGTGGAGAGCTGTGCTGCCCAGGGAAAAGCCCCAGGAATAATTCCTACCTCTTCCTTCCTGGGCGAGAGTCCAGGCTGCTCTCTTCTATCTGCTTCCTGCAGTTTGTCTGTGGAGTACCCAGTAGTCCAAAGGCAGACAGATTAAGTAGTTTTTGCATGGTTGGAAATGCAGGGATTTTCATCCTCATCAGGATTCACTTTTTATCATCCTTTACCCCACTAAGACCACTCTCTGCCCCACATCCTAGCAACATGTCACAACACATTCTGGTCATAAGACAGCTGAAAGTGTCATTTGTTCAACTCATGTAAGGACTGGAATGCAAAAATAGAATTCATACTTACTGTACACTGTTAGGAAAGGGAGCATTGCAAAGTACAGTCTGAAGTGGACAGAGATCTATATACAGCATATAAAGCCAAATTTATCTGAAGATGTCCTTAATTTGCCAACACTATTTGGCACATTTGATTCTAAGCTAAGATGACTACAACTCCCAGTTAAAAAAATTATTTGCAATTGAAATATGATAAAATAGTTTGCTAATGCCAAGAAAGAGAGAGAAAGAGAGAAAGAAAGAGAGAGA
>VZRH01006015.1:488936-549556 GCA_013397555.1 Urocynchramus pylzowi
TTTTTTTTTTTTTTTAAGATAGAGAATGCGTTACCCCTCTTATTTTATTTTTGTTCTGATATTGTCACTTTGTACTTCAACCATGAAATAAAAAGAAGGCTCTGCACAGCTCTCTAATGGGATCCGTTTTCTCCTACAGATGCATTCTTTTACTTTCTAATGAAATCTCACCATTATTTATTACACTATAATCAACACCTAAAGTATATTATTCCCACTCTCAGCCAGTTTGTCTTTCCTAAAGAAGTTTTTCCTCTTTTCTCTGCTTCCCACCAGCAGAGACAGGGCTGAGATGAGAGACATTTTGCTTGGGATCCTGCCCGCGCTGTGAGTTCATATGAAAAGGAATCTGTTTGTTTGCTTGTTTGCTTGCTCCTCAGATTGTTTTCCAAGGTCTGGCGCACACACAGCTGCAGCCGCGGACAAGGAGAGGTTCCAGCCGTATCCTGTTCAGGGTCTCTGTCCCGACGGGTGCCTCAGCACCCAGCAAGGGCTACCATTTGCAGCATGCTTTGAATTTCGAACCGCTTGATTAAGTTAATGGAAAACAAAGGAAATTATTTAATCCTAAGAAAAATGTAGCCCTTATAGCAAAAGTATCCCTCTGAATACACTAAATTAATCTTACTTTCACCCATCAATATTTGTCCTACTTCTGGCAAGGGTTAGGTAACCACACCTGAGGCCTTGTGATCTCAGATCTTGCTGAAAATACTATGGTTGCTAATCCTGACTTGACTAGTGGTGCCAGCAATAAAACCACAGTCTCTAGTGTGTAGCAGACTCCATATGTTAGCCCCCTAGTCTGCTAAGTCACCACGCCAGCCTAAATTTGAAACATTTCTAAAGTGTTATACAATGTTGTAATAATGTTTTTACAAAACAAAGACTGAGTTACTGGAAGCCACATTCATCCAATCAGCATCTTATTGAAAGAGGAATCTTGATGGTAGCAGTGGTGACACAAGCTATATATAAAAAAAAAAAAATTAAAAATAAAAAATAAAATTTGTTTTGGAGGCTTTAAAAGGGGGCATTGACCTGTTGGGGAGTAGAATCTGGAAGAACTACTGCAGAAAAAGAAAGTCTCGGTTGAATGTTATCTCACTTTCCTGAGGAACAGTGCACCCAAAAAGCCTCAAGCTGAGAACACAGTCAACCTAATTAAAAAGTTCCTAATTGCTAAAATGCTGCTTATAAAAACAGGAACGGACACTGCTAATTGAATACTGAGCAGTGTCTGCCCAAACAGAAAACCTTCACATAAGCAGAACTCTCTCAAAATACTATTGCTACTGCATGTTACAGAGTGTTTCCCACATAGGGGGGGGAAAAAAAAACCAAAACCCACAAACCAAACTGATTACAAATTGACTCTGCACCCTTCAACTTATGTCAACATCACGAATGATAATCAGAGGGCATGAATCTAACCTGTTACAAGGTTTCTGTATGATCCCAATCCTACAAATATTTCAGCATGTATTCAAAACTGGTACTATTCATTCCCTTTAATGATGTTAGCTACGTACTTATATGAGAAGATGATGGAAAAACAACAACTCATGTCTTATACAACATATACAATGTATATGTTACATTATTTTTTAATGTTTCCAAATCTTTGGAGCACAAAAATTTTAAGAGTCACAATGCCAGAGATGAGATGAAAAGATCACCACACTAAGTACCAAGAAGCTAAACAGAAAACTTGTATAATTTTAGAAGTTTTATATAAATTTTATGTACAATACTAATACTTCTATGAAAAAAAAGACAAGAATTGTTAAACCTATTTATATACTTTGGCTGTTTTTCTCCCTATTTACTCCAAGAATAGGTATTTTGTTCAACAGTCACAGTGCTCATTTACAGAAATTGGTGCTCTAGAGGTTTTCTCAAGTACTTCTAGAACACATTCCTTTTCATTTATTTTTCAGTAATACTTCCACCAGAAATTTGATTTTTATTACTTACTTGTACAAGATTACTAATTATTTTAAAGAGTCCAGGGCAGCATTTTTTTGGACATTATGCAGAGGTTGACTAGAACTTAGCTCTTGATTTAAGGGGATTACAGTCTTAGATGTCAAGACAAAGAGCTAAGAAGCATTGTATAAGCTATGTTCCAGTAATCAGGACAAAGAAACAATTCCTTGTGATTTCAGTAGTGATTTCACTACTGAGCAATTGAGCACACAATGAAAATACTGAGGATCACTTGAAGTAAATGATGCTTAATTGCAGGGGAAAAATTATCAAATTATCTTACTTGCTATGAATCACTCATTAATCTTTATTTGCATTTCTTATGGAAAAGAACCTTAACTACCTGATCTGCATGTGCAAATAATAATTATTATTAAATAGTGAAAGTAGTGCAATTATTAAATAATGCAACAATATCAATCATTACTCTTATTAATAATAAATTATAATAAGCCTCTTAGAACTGTGCATGGTCCCAAGTTGCAATATGCAAACACAGATTTGAAACATCTGCTTAGACTTGGAGTCGGGGTTCATACCATATCAGTCACTGAGTCACAGTTCAGAATACAAATTCTTTGTCATTTTTGACTTTAACCCCTCCTTTGCACTTGTTCTTCCCCTGGTCCATTACTAGGTCTGAAATCAAAAATGAGAAACTGTTCAGAAATCATGGAAACTCAAACTCACTCTCTTTTTTAATCAGTTTAACAATGAGTAATTTGGGTATAATGACCCTCGTTTTACAGGATTTTACAGTTTTCCTTGTAACTAAGGAAAAGAAGGCTGGGAGAAAAAGCAACAGAAAGTCAGTGACAGAACTGTACTGAGTCTCAGAATCTCTTACTTCTTTCCATGCTCTTTTTGCTGATGTAAATTTAGCTGACAATAAACCAGTAGGAAACTTTATCTTCAGAATAGTTACAAGAAAAGTATTTTGTTTCCAGGAAATAAAGAGCATTCTCATAGCAACAGGACACAAATTCTGACATATTTAATCATATATGCTTTATATGTTATCTTTCTGAAGAATCACAAGATGACATACAAATTTGGTGTAGTTAGATAATGGCATTAACATGTTGCCTGAGTCTGTTCTAAAAGCAAGATCTACACAGGTTTTGAGACTGTAAAAGTGCTTTAAAACTTTTTTTTTTTTAAGGAAATGTACTTGACTGAAACTGCCTAAAAACATTTTGAAATTTCTGTCTGATATCAGCAAAATCAGTTGACTAACTTATCATGTAAATTTGATGGCTATGTAGTTTTGTTTGATAGTCTTGTAAGGATTGTGACTACTCAGGGCAAGATTCAGTGGAGAGGAGGATTAAATAGCAGTGTATAACTTCTAATTTTACACATTTAAACTTACTTCCTCATGGTGTCTTTTCTACTTTACCAAAGCATCCTCCCTTTGACATAACACCCACAAAGTCTGATGCAGAGACATTTTCTACAGAGCACAAGTCAGATGAAAACAAGACAATTTCAGAACTTCCACCTGTGCACGGGTGGTAACACAAGTGGCTTTTCCTGTTTGAAATTTAACTTATTTGTCATAACTTTGTCCTTTTTGCCAAGTGAAACTGATAAAAATTTTGTTAGCACTAGTGTTTCTGCAGCATGCACATCCAACTGCACACACATTGACACACACAGAACACACAGACGGTCATGCACAGATGAACAATGGCAACAAGAGAAGAAAAAGAGGAAAAAAACTAAAAAAATGCAACTCTCATTTTAAATCCGAGTCTCAGACTCCAGTGGAGCTGGGCTAATTTACACCAGCTGAGAATGCTCTTGTATTTATTTTAGAAAAGATGCAATTTTGTCCTAACAAGCAGTTTGCAAGGCCTACTTGATTGATTTAGTTAACTCTGGCTTTATTACAGCTTAATGTGTTCACATCACTATTGTTAAAGTTGTTTCAGCACTTCTATTATTACTGCCTAGTTTTTGGCATTTGAAAGTTTATAATAATAATAACAACAGTATTTTGTACTTTTATAGCATCTTTCTTCTGAGGAACTCGAAGAGCTTTGCAAACAATAATTACTCCTTACAACCCCTTGGTATAGCAGATTATATTGTAGTGCATTTTACTGGCAGCTCAGATTCTGATCTCAGTTCACATCAGTGCACATGCAAACTATCTACACTACAAATGTGGTTTAGATTCCTTATTAAAAAAAAAAAAAAAAAAAAAAAAAAAAAAAAAAAAAAAAAAAAAAAAAAAAAGTAGGAATGCCCTATTGAAGAGCTGCTGCTACCCCTGAAAAAATCTTCACAGTCCTGATTCCCTCTCCCCAGTACTAATATTTAAAACATTGGGTTTGCTCCCAAACCTGTGCTCCTCTCTGGTCACTGTAGCAGCAAAGGCTTGAGGAAACTGCCTTAAGCAGGTGACCAGACAATCCCTTTTACAAAGAAAATTTCTCCTGGCCCTACGGAATCATCTCTTCCTATTTCTACTGGGGTCTGTACTGTAAGGAAAAAAAAAATACTGTTGAGCAATCTGGAGCAAGATGCTTGTTATTTTTAGCAGAAATAAGAGAGATTCTGATGCTACTCTCTTTTAAACTGGTGAACAAGCTAGTCCTATATTTAGTGTTTGGGACTAAGGAACAGACAGCTAAGCATGCTCCACTTTGAAACACAATCACATGAGAAAATCGGACCCCCTCTAGTAGTACATGAACAGGTAAAAAAACTGGATTTGGGCTAAATATTAACATTCCATTTCTTCGAAGGCATTTTAAAAAGTGAATCAAAGGGAAAAAAACGGTTCTTAAAAAAGTGCATGCAAAAAGTGCTTAGCACTGATGTTTTTTCATTCACTAATACAAACCAAAACAACCAAATAACAAACACAAAAAAGAATTGAAGCACAGTAAAAGCTTTGAATTTAGCTACCCTGAGTGAGAACTGTGAATAAATTATTTTCTTTGAGTAAAGCTGTGAAAATGAACTAGCTGAAAATTATTTTAATTTCAGATCAACCTGAATTTTTTAATTTAAAATATTGACACATATGATTTAATTTTGAAAGTTTTTTTTTTTTAATTTAGATTCAACTAATGCCAAGTAACATTTTTTTGAACAAAAAATGCAAATTTCAAAGAGGAATACTCCTCATTTTGTGAATAGTTCAGGTCCACTGAAAAGTGAAATCTTCTATCAAAAGAAGAGTTAATCAAAAAGAAGCCTTCTGCTCTGATTAGAGTAAGATCTTATCACTTTCATCATTATAAGAAATATATACACAATTCAGATGAACTTTCTACTGTTTCACCCCTTATAATAAAAGTATTTACAGAGTGGAAAAAGATTAATTGCATAATTTGTCAGAGCACAGATTTGCCCTGCATGGCCTTGACCAAGCTGTGATAATCACTCTGGACTCCTCTGGTATTAAAACTGGTACTAGACAAGAACTTCAAGTGCATCAATGCTTTTCAATGGCAAGCAAAAAAAAAAAAAAAAATGCAAATACTCTCCTGCCCTTTTTTTCAGCAATTTGACAACAGACAGTAATTCAATTAACTGCCCTACCATCCCCACTACCACTGGAAAGAAAACATCTTTGTCAGGCTGGTAAAAAAAAAAAATGAGGTTTCATGGAGTAAAAGCCACATCTTTAACACAAGGGAAACCTTCAGTGCTGAAACCAAAACAAAAACTGTCCTTGATTTCAAGAGCTCC
The DNA here is from genome assembly GCA_013397555.1 of Urocynchramus pylzowi. NCBI lineage: Eukaryota > Metazoa > Chordata > Aves > Passeriformes > Fringillidae > Urocynchramus > Urocynchramus pylzowi. The sequence continues at coordinate 494,631 of VZRH01006015.1, forward strand.
TTAACCAGCCATCTTAGAATACAGAACAAAATGTTGGCTCTCTCAAAAAAGCAAGCAGAAATTTTTCATTTCTGTCCAAGAAGTTGGACTTTTGTCTTTTGGCTTCATCTTAGAGAGAAGCACATGGATGATTCTGTGGTTCTACAGAATTTTGAAGATGCCTCAAAGCAATCAATATTTGAAAAATCAATCAATATAATGATCTAGGTGTTGGACATTGCAAGAATATGTTCCGATACAGGAAAGTGAAATGGACAGCTGACTAGAAACAGTGGGGAATATTTGCTAAAATCTGAGGACACAGAGCTCTATGAGTAATGTTGATTACCTGTAATTATAATTGCTTGCAATTTACGTACAATTACCTCCTCTGGATATGGCCCACAAAAAAAGACCTGAAATCAGTATTGAAGAGAGTCTTTGGTAATCAATTACCTTTTGGAGTTAAAAGTTAAACTTCACAGACAAGTATGTTAAAAAAAGCCAAAACCAAACCAAAACAAAAAGACAAATGGAAAATCCCCAAACAAACAAAGAAAAAATGCAGAGTAAATCTTTTGGACTAATCTATTTTGTACTCCAAGTTCTGATTTAAGTGTTAATATTATCATAGTCTGGAAGAAAAATAACATCATTGAGGCTTCAAAATGTTTGTGTTTACACACTCAAAGAGAGTTACAATGTACTCAATTCAGAAGAAACACAGAGCAATCTTAACTCTATCACTTCTGACTGGAGTGCAAAACTCAAATCAATTACTCATAAACATTTGTGATAAGATTAATTTAATTTTTTTTCTTAAACAAAGAGGATAAATTAAAAGAATCAGCTTATTCCTTCCTACTCTGTAGTGACAAGATTAAAAATTAAATTTATACATATTTCATTTCTACATAATAAAGCCTTTTGCAAAAAGAAAAAAATACCACAGTTCATCTAATTAAATCAAAGAAAATTGCCTGCAGCGATGCTACAGTATTACAATTAGATGTCTGCCAAAACCAGCCGTTTGAATTCTTAAACACCACTCCAGTCTTAAATACAAAACATGGTTTTCATCATTTTCTGTGATATCACCAAAATGAGGGTTTTTTTCATCACTATTACGTCAGCCTGGAATGCCTTACCAGACTCATTACATATTTTCTTCTGCCTAACAGAAACGTTGTGCGTAATAAATGCAGAATACTTTTGCTTTGTTCGCTGTAGATCTACAATGCATTTTGGTAATAATGTTATGGAAATGAAATAACATAGCTTAAAAAAAAGATCTGCATTAAAAATTCAAGTTTTGTGTAATTAGCGTAATTTATGTAATGCTTAAATAGTCTTTGGAACTAGATATGAAAAAATAAAAACCCAAACACAACCCCTACAAGTAGTTGAAGATGATTATTTACGAAAACTGAGGCTATCCACATTTACTGTTCTTGCACAGCCTGATTAGTAACTCTAATTTAGTATATATTTCGATACATCCAGATCCCAAAGGCCCACACCAAATGCTCAGCTCACACCCCAACTTCATCTGTGATCTTGCACAAGTCCTGATACTTTTTCATGTTTGTAAAATGGGAGAATAATACTTCCTACCTGACAGGGGTGTTGTCAGGTTAAAATCCACAGAAGAGTATCAGACACTGAGATACTGGATGTAATAAGGGACAGAGAAAGAGACAGGCTGAAAACAGTGAAGACTGGATAAATAAGTTGCTATGTTACAGTAAAAGGCAATTCATTTAAGCATCGTTCAGTGAAAGCAGAGTTGAGTTACAAGCTACTGCTGACTGACATGCAAAAATTTACTCCAAAAGCACTGAGTTTCAGCAAAACGATTAACCTCCCATTAAAAAAAAAAAAAAAAAAAAAAAAAAAACAAAAAAAAAACCACCAAAAAAACCCCACATTTTCAAAGCTTTGTGGACTATAGACAGTAAAATAATGAAGATAATCTATGTCTGATTACTAAATTTGCATGTTCTAGGACCTTCCTATGTGGTCACATTTTACCTGTAACTAGGAAAACTACAGCAATGTTCACCTTGTCATCTTCTGTTTCCCTTGTGTTTTCCAGGTTCTTATAGTCCATGAAGTATGTCTGTAATCTCTGCTGAATTCTCCCAGGTCACATACAGGCCTACTCCCTTTAGATCCTTCCAGTTGACTCAACTGAGCCTCAACTTTTGCATGCTGAAGTAAAATTGTATCCAGCCCTCCAGGGAAAGTGCCCATTCACCATCTGATGATACCACTTCCACTGATCTGTGTTAGAGGAAAATGCTCATACTCCAGTTTCATGCTTGCCTGAACAGAAATTGGCACCATGTACAGGCTCAGAATAATGAGAGTTTTGCAAATCACTTGGTATCAACACATATGTTTCTGAAGTATTTCTCTAGATATGAGACAGATGTTCCATACTCTGTGCACTTACCTTCCACTATCCTCCCTATGATCAAAGACACTTGAGGTGAAAAAACCCAAAAAAACCCAAAAAAAACCCAAAAAAAACCCAACAAAAAACCAATCAAGCAACCAACCAAGCAACAAAAATAGTGCAAAAATCTCTGGAGAAATGGATTTTATTTTATTTTATTCTGAACTAGATGCCACAGGCAAGTGACCAGTACTCCGGTCAAGTTAGCAACTCCTCTTAAATGACTCAGTCAGATAGAATCCTCTTGCTTCATTTTGTCCCCTGCTGCTAGTGTCTCACATGGGATTACATGCTCTAAAAATGCCTGGGGGATCTGTACTCAAGTTTAAGAACAGACAGGATGTGCAGGCAGAATGCACAGTATTGGGCACATTATGATAGCATGTTTAAATGAGACCTAGATGCCATCATGCCTAGCAAGTGATCAAAGATGTTGTCTCAGGCTGGACAATTAGAGACTAATAATAAGTGATAATATTAAGGTTCCATTATTTAACTTCTATTTTTATATTTTTTGTTCATACTTTGTGTTTACACATAATGCAACACACAAATTCTTTGACTGCACTAGTGAGAATGTTAGGATTAATTAAAATTCATTATGAATAATTGGATAAATGTAGTCAAATAGCTGAAGACCAATCCTGAGCCTTAGCATGAGATACTAATTGCAGAAAATGTTGATAGCACAAGGAAGAATGGGAGTTGTAGGATGCAGCCTACAATAAAAGTGGACACCTGCATTTCAATTAGTAATCAATAGGACACTTTCAGAAATCCATTACTCTTGACATTGTCATGAAAGCTCATTACCTAATTCACCACCTAAAGCCACTCAGCCTCTACATGAGGTGTTTTCCCAGAGGGATTCATCCAGTAGGTTTGCTTACAATACAGCCCACAGATCTGACTCTGACCAAAACGTGACTGGAAGGCAATAAAGCTTCCTATTACAATCCCAGAGGACAAGTGTTTGAAAGTCAGGTTGAATTCCTTTCTCCGAATCCTGTCGGATTCTAAGAGTCAGTTCCTGATTGCAAGTTTTGTACATTTCTGTAGGGCCTCATGTTTCTTCATTCCTGTGGCAATGAACCTTTGCAGTACAAGCTTTCAGTGGTATACCAATATCCAGGTAGGTCAGCTGAACATGCTCAACTTTGACGAAAGGTCCATATCACATTTGGTATGCTGTTTCATCACACTGTCCAATTCATCACCACCCATGATTGAAAATTTTAGCAGACATTTCAAGCAAACAAGCAAAAACTGGTGAAATAAACCATCAATATTTGTTTACTTTGTTCCCTTTTTTGCCATCCCCCAGCATTTGAAAATCCATTACTAACAGAGAAGATGAAAAATAGCAAATTCTACTCAAGAAACACAGGAAAAAATTATACAATACACTTGTAGAGAATTGTGCTGTCTTTTTCACCTATCTATTTTTCATGTTGCTCCAATTTTGAGAGAAGCTAACATAGAGTACTATTATTCACATCCTCATTATCATTTATGTAAAAAATGCGAAAGTAAGATTTTAGTGTTAGAACAAATATTTTGTAGCTGGCATTTTACTATTATATTGTGCTTGTGGGAAAGTTTGTGAGATTGCAGATTTTGAACCATATTATATTTTCCAAATTTTGTACTAACTACTGAAACTCAGTAGCTTTTTGAGAACTTAGAATAGCTTATAGGTGTTTCTAAAAATGGAAAATGTCAGTGAGTTAGTTGATGGCAATCATTGTGGCTGTCTATTCAGGACCACAGAACATTTTTTTTGCAAATTACATATTTAGAATACACAATGTCATTATGTCACTGAATTCTTCTATTACCTGTGGACAAGGCTAGTCTAGGAATGGGTATAAAAATAAAATATCTGTTGCCAGAACTTTTGGTACAGGTACAGAAACCTCTCTTCAGGCCTTTGAATGCATGATTTTTAGAATAAAAACTCAGATATACACTAGCAGCCTGTTAGGTCACTAACAAAAGTTTTCTAAATGAAATGATTACACATAACAAAAAATCATTTCCAGTGTTTATAAGTGAGCTGCATTTCCTTTATCACCTGAATTACTCTTAAAAGGCTGCCTATTCATGCTGGAGTTACCTATGCCCACAGAAGAGCACTTTATGGAGAGAGCAAGTATTTTCTGAACAATCTTTTTCTTTCACAGAGTTGCCCATCAAACTGTCAAAAATTTGTCCTATGCATTTTTTCAAGGAAAAGTGTATTTCTCTGCCCTTCCCAGCTTTGTGTGCATAGCTGGAGAACCCTACCATCAATTGTAGAGTACAGTTCCCAGTGGAAAGCCTCTCTTTACCATTCTGACAGAAGGTTGTGTGCTGGTCTTGGCTGGGGTAGAGATAATCTCTGCAGTTGCCAGCTTCAGTTAAACCACGACAGGTTGTTCAAGAGCAGTACCAGACATGAACAAGACACACGCTGCAACTTACAAAAGCAGAGCATTTGGGGGTAAGTATAATACTTGGAGAGACTGAACAATAACAAAAGTAAAAGTGAACCATGTTGTTATGTAATAAAGCTTAGCCCTTTTCATGAGTTAAGGATTACTACTTACACATTAAAAATAGAGAAGACCACAGAGACCACTAAAGCTGGGATTAGAATGCGTAAAGCCCTGAATCCCAGATCTCGCCTTCAACCACTAAACCACATCTTCTGTAGTTAGACCTTTTTTTGAGTCATGGAGCTGCTTATTACTCAACATTCTGCAAGTACTTAAGCACCCTGCTGAATCAGGACCACCTCCTGGAGACTAGAGCCTTCAGTTCTTGCTCAGGCATTTAGCCTCTGTAATCACACAACTGGAAACTACATCATAACACACCCTTTTTCTGCCCTGGAAAAATGAAGTCACTAGTTCCTCCAGAGTTCATTGCTTCATTTTGTCATGCATCAGTCCAGTCTTAAGCCCTAATAACTCCACTGGACTCATAATGATTGCACCGAAGTGGTCACAATGTAACAGAATCTGGCCCAAAGTCTCCAGTCAAATAGCTCTGCAGCCTTGATGAGAACATCATACTTTCTCATCATAATCAGCTGTGTTTGCTATTGCTGTCACCACCCTGCTTCTAACAGAGATCTGCATTGGTACATTTTAGAGATCTGTATTGGTACATTTCAGAGGTGCAGAATCTCACTGAGAACTTGGCCATGCAGTTCTTTTTCATTTGACTGTATTTGATTTGCAAGAAATAATATATTAACTTGCCTTAAATAATTATCCGCAAGCTGGAACCTGGTCCTGAGACTTTGATATATGAGTTTCTAGTCATGCTTAGCTGGCTATAATTTTTCATCTGGAGGGTATCTTCACTATGCAAGCTTGATGAACAGGTTATTTTATGCTAGATCTTCAATGAATACCCATCACTGGCTTTAAAGCAAAAATGAAGAAAATGTATTGGCTCATGTAGACTGTCTTTCACACTTCCATTTACTCAAGAGCCATTTGAAGTTCTCTGTGTCTTCTCAGGCAAATGCATTCCCTGGGGCAAGATGAGGAGTATTTGGTAACCCCATGTGGTATGACTTTTGTGAGATCCAGTCACCTGCATGTTCACCTCCACCAGCTTGCTAGCCTTCTGATCTCTTGAGTATTGTCCACAAGATGTATCACACTAAGAAGGCCAGAGAGGTTGAAAGGAGAGTTTTGAACTCATCTGCCTCTTTCTGGTGCAAAGGTAAGCAAGATTAAATCCCATGTTTTTCTAGGGCAACTTAGTTTGTATGAGAGACAGATTTAATTTAATATTAATGCCTGCAGAGACAGTATTTTGCCATACAATCATTTAACTTGTTCAACTTATTATTCCAGTATTCAGGGCCAAAAGGTGGTTGCCAGGTAGCTCATTCTTGCATCATATATAGAATTGCAGTGAAGCCTGTAAGAGAAAAGGTCATAGAAAACTTTTATATATTAAGGATCTTCCAGTTAATTACCCTCTTAGTTGCCCTCTAAGATGCTGTTCTGCCATCTCTCCATTAACCCATTGCAGCTGACATTTACAGGCAAGCTCAAAATATATACTTCTGAGGACTTGTGTAGAAGACTACAAAATGTTTGATGAAGGGGTGAAAAGCTTGGAAAAGGATCAGCATAGACGAAGAGCAATTACTCTAGTATATTCTGGTTTTTTCCTAAATTTGAGGAAGTCTTTCTTTGCTCAGAATCTTTGGTTCAATCTGTTGAGGGAAAGGTAAGCAGCAGACCCCTGAGATGAGCAGATGGATGGAAGGGATTTAGTTGCTCCAGGTCAACTGCAGATACGCAATGATCTGATGTGTGGGACCTTGTCCACTGGCCCTTTGTTTAGCTTCCCATTCCCTAAAACTGGTTTGGCTCTCAGATACTTTTGATAACACAACCATCATTATTCACTCTATACTTTGCCATGCAAGCTCTTCAGGGAAGGAAAGCAGAGGAAAAAAAGGGGAAATACTTCCATCAAGTCCACCTTCTTGCTGACAGCATCTTTTCCTGAAGTTCACCCTGCAGCCACCATGGCAAGGAGGTGACTGTATGTTACTATGGCATTGCTCTTAAGCCAGGAAGCTCCCAGTCCCTGCCCCTGCCCTGAGGCAGCAACAGGGTTGTTTTGCACTTACCACTGTCCATCTGGGGCAAATAGAATCAGAGATAAACACAATAAAAGTCTAAAAGTCTGGATGAGCTGCTGCCCCATTCTCTGCTGAACTCTGAGCTCACAGATCTGCCATTGAATTTGGTGCTTCTAAAGGGCAACCCTTGTCTTGTGCACCCTTGGGCCTGGTAAGTTCTCTCAAGTATCAAAGAAGAAATTCAGGCACAGGAAGAGGACATCTGAATTTGTCATCTGCCTCACAAAATAAAATGAGGGAGCAGCTGAACTCTTGTAAGATTCTAAACAGGGTGTCATCCTTTTCTAAACACACAATAAATACATGGCACCAACCCCACCCACACAGACAGACACACACTTGATCCGTGAGCAGTTTTTAAAATTTGGGTGGTAGAAACGTTTGTCACACCCACAAGCTATATCTGAAAGAGGGGAATGGAAGAAAAGCCATCCATTTTGGCTTCATGCAAAATTATCGGCTTCTTGGATTTGTGCCAGCTCAGTCAGCTTATAATAATAACTGGCTCTGGGCCAAGGTTTTTTGAGAGAGAGAGAGAGCACGCTGATTTCTCTTTCCTCAAAAATATTTGTTAATAATCTCTATATTACTCATAATCTTTGTAGCGAAATTAAATAAAAATGTCTATTTGAACTTCTGAAAACTGAAGGAGAGATTAAATTATTGGGAGCCTGGATTCAGTCTGGATTTCAAACACAAAACATCACGGGAACTGTTTGTACCTGGCTTTCTGGTTAAGGTCCCTGCTACCCCAAGACCTGAACACAAACACTCACTGATTGTGAATGGCATGAAAACAAGAAAAAAGATGATAACCTACAATGAAAGCCTACTGTTATATTGAACCATATCTTGAACCTTGACCTGTTATTTCTGAAGATATACCACAGTGTCTCTACATGGCATGGTAAACACTGAGAGGACTGACTTTATCTGAAAGGCAGAGCTGTGATCATGCCTGATGTGATATCTTCCTAATTTTAGGATGAATCCAGTCAAACTACATTTTAAATGAAGGAAAAGCAAAAACTCCTCTAATTCAAAGGAGTGTGTAAGAACAGTTGGGTCTCACTTACCTAAATTCCATTTATTTTGGTCTCTTTTTTGGTATTATTATTATTATTATTATTAAAACTCCTAAGGATGACCCTCTGTGATTGCATAAAAAACCTTTCATTCATCTGAGGCGCAGCCACAAATAACAACAGTAAGCACAAAAAAGAAGAAAGCACGTTTCATGCCTTTTGAACATAAGATACAGCAAAAAGGAAAAGAACATATAATGAAGAGGATTCCCTTAAGTTACAGCAAGAACTCCAATGTTAATGCAATAGTAAATAAGCTTGCTCAATATTTTTCTTAATGTCTTACAATTTGTTCCTTTTTCAGCTTAGCTAATACTTTGTCTTTCTCCTGCAGTGCAAACAATGATCCTAAAAATTGTTCATGTACGAAAGCTCCTCTCCTGGGTTTTTATAGTTACCCATGGTTACAATCTGCATTAGATATTAAAGCTATTACTGCCCTGTGCTGACCTGCAGTAAACATATGAAGAAGTGTGTAAGACCTGCATCAAGAAGTGGTTGAAGTTCAGTTCAAGCTGGACATGTACCCAAATCCCTAGATGTTGAACTTTATCAACACTGACCTTCCTTAAGCTTTTTTGTAGCCAAAAGCTGCCTAACTGTGCTGCAAACCCTTTAAGAACAATTTTTATTTCCAAATTCCCAGAACCACTTATTTTCTTTCCTTTTTTTACAGTATTTTTAGTCCTTCTACTTTGGAGGCTGTCACTAAGGGGATGATGATATCACAGGAGGCATTCAGCACTTCACAAGATTAGGTCTCTGCTCCTTGCCAAAAATTATAAGGAGTTGAAGACTCAGAAAAAGAAAATAAAACTTCCTTCCCTGAAACTGGTCAGATGCAAAGCAAGCTGAGGTACAGATGCCACAACAACTTCTTTTATTGTCGTTTCATTCTCTTTATTTATCACTTAAATACTCTGGATCCTATCAGACAAATGCCAAGATCATTAGAATGGAGACTATTTCCTTTGTTATTGATATAGTGCCTTGCAGACTCAAATACTGATACTTGGTTACCCTGTACAAACCAGTGCACTATAATAATAACTACCAATAAAAAAAACTTAGAAGCATGAATTGTTTTCACTTTCAGAAAAGTTCATATTCCATTATTGATCAACTTTATACGAGGCCCTTATTTTAACTGGAGAAAATTAATTAATTTCCAGTGGAGAAATTGAACAAGAGTGTTTGTATTCTTCATATGTAAGAATCAAGAATCATGATGATAATCTTTTAAGTTATGACTTGACAAATTTCATTCTGTGTAGCTTCTCTAGAAGCCTCATTATTTTCATCTTTTCTGTCAAAATTTTAGCTAGAAGTTAGCCTGACCAACAGAGGATATGCACTAAGAATATGCCCAGATGAGACTGGATGCTTCACTCTGGTGGAAAACTCTCAGGTGGAAATCTCTCAGTTTAAAGACTGTAGAAGAGATTGAATCTACTTTGTGCAAAAGTTGGAGGGTTTATAGGTGCAAATACAAGAACACTTTAGAGACTGGACTGCTGCTTTATAATGCAGTTGATTAGGAGTGGCAGAGAACAGATTTTTTGTATTCTGAGGTAAAAGTACACCCAGGGTGGAAAGACAGAGCCTGTGTGTCAGGCTCTACAAAGCATGAAGTGCAAAGGGTGCCTTGCAGCAGTGGGCTGGCTTGGCAAATGGCTTGTGCAAGGAGTTCCAGAAAACCTGAGGTACTCCTTAGGATGCTTCTGGGGGACAGTGACCTTGCCCAGGTCTCCTGGCACAGGTCTCACTGTGGCAAAAGTTAAGAGAACCAGTTCTGAGAGGGAAGTGAGTGCACAGGGCTCTCCATGCAGAAACCGAGATTCCAGTGGTGGCTTGTGCTCATTATATAGTGTGAGATCACAAATAGAAGTTTTCACACTTGCCCATCTGCCACCAACTGACTCTAAAGAGCTGGTGAATCATACACTTAAAAGAGGGCGAATTTTTCCCCGCTGCCATTGGAATGTGTTTTGAAATTAAATATGCACAGTACAAAAGCTGAATAACAAGGTTGGGCTGATCACACCAGACACTGTGTATAATGCTACAGACATGAGGGTCAGGGGTCTAGGCCAAGACCATGGCCCTTAGTCACGGCATCAATGAAAGCTGATTCTTCCTTCCCCTTGGTGTCCCTTTCCATGTCTGAAGAGACTATTGAAAGAAAGATTTCTTTGAGAGGAGCCAGGGGAAAGAAAAAGGGGGGAGGGGGGAGAGAAGTTTAACTAACATAAATATGGTGAAAAAATATTATTTTTGTGCTTGCATATGGTACTTTTTTTAATCTATCTATCTGCATACATTTTCCATTTGCTATTTGTAATTATGGTTTTGGCTTTGCAATGTATTCATCAGTGACACTGTGATCCTTTTGTTCTGCTGCATATTAAAATGGTTCAGAAGATAGATTCAAAAGGTCTCAGGTTCCCAAGAAGGAACATAATAGGGGTAATCCATGGCAAGAACAGTTTCTGCTTTCTGCAAAACAGGAATAAATAAGGGAGCTATTGCATTACACTTTGTGTACAGTACTGTACTCTTTGTCAAAGTGTTAGACAGATTCCTATCCATTGCAAATCCTAGTTCTTATCCTGATTTATTTGAAATAATTTTTAATTTTCCCTGTGCTTACAATGGAAACCAGGCAGGATTTATAGAAGCATTATAAGCACATTATTTTGTGAAGAGCAATGTTAATATGATCATTTTGGTCATTCAAGAAAAAAAGAGAAAAAGGACCAAAGAATGTTTTTGTTTTTCTTTCCCACTTTAAAAGCAAGTTTTCTTTGGGTGTGACTAATCTACATGAAGTATAACTGTATCCATTACCCATTGTAGGTTTGTGCAATATGTGACAGCTGTTTGACCCCATCACTAAAGTCCCCCTTACCATGGAAAAGAGACAGGAGTATGTGAAGATAAAGTACCTTTTATTCAGACAACTAGACAGAAACAGACTCCTTGGTTCTCTGGCTGCCAGAGAGGCTGTGTCCTTTATGCATCTGTATGCCATCACAAAAACCTTTCCAACACATGACCTGCATAAGCCCAGCTGTGGATGGAACTGAGCACACTAAAGGTGTCAGACCTCAGCTTTGCCTCAGACATGCTACCTGCCTCCCTGGAAGCATGGCTCCAGTGTCCAGGCTTAAGGTTAGATACAACCACTTGGCAAATGAGAAGGCAGCTATGAACACAGCTGAATGAATACTTTTGAATGCCTGTGGTTCAGCAACGTCACTGTGAGTCACAAAACTCTTATCCATGGCTACAACTTCCTTGAATGCTTTGCTGTTATCAACTTATGTAGGACATTTCTTTGATTTATCCTATCACTTCTTCAGAAGAATTCCACATTAGAAATAATTTTCTATACTGATACACTGATAGGTTTTAATTTGAGTAGATATATGTGTTCAAGTGTTGAGCAATCTTTGCTGTAAACCACAGCTAAAGCCGTTCCAAGAACAGATAGGTGAGAACAAGAGGTACAATAAAGACTTGTAATGCCTGTAAAGGGTGTTCCTCTTTAATGAGGCATTTCATAACCTTCCTAGATGGGAATAATGATCTTGGGAAAGTATTGCCATAGGTACAAGAGATGGAAACTTTTGTTTCCTCTGATCATCTATTACTATGTCAATCTTTCCCTTTATGGAAAGCAAGATGGTCCACAGTTATTTGAGATGAGCATTTTGGGGTCTCCAGAAGGCCTTTAAAGGGCAGTAAGAGAATTAAAATCCTGAGGGGCAAAATTCATGCCTACTTGACAATTTAACTGTTGAGGCATGTATAATAACAATCTACTACAGAAAAGGGGAATTTACATGATTCAGTGAAACAGAGAAAGAGATGGAAGTGGTTCTCTCACTGTCAGTGTTAAAGACTGCAGAGTAATGAAAGGGGAAAAAAACTCAGAAATGCAACAATGCAACATACAGAACATACAGCAGCAACACAAAAGCTACCCCTCTTTGACCTTGTCATTTGAATCTGGTCATCCTAGTGTGTATGGAATTTGGAAATATTGAGCACTAGAAAAATGCAAAATATTCATAGAATCATGAATGCTGCCTAGAGAAACTGTTGTGAAGGTCTTCTCATTACTGATACATGGAGATATAAATTACTGTGGGATGAGTAATAAGTAAAAATATCCACTCAGACTGATTCAAACCAATATGAATTATGCCTGAGTCAATAATGAGTGTGGGATAGACATACTGGACTTGATTTTTCTCTGGCTTACAACATTGAAAATTAAAATTAAGTCAAGAGACTACATACCACTATTAAATGTGGGAACACTTACTTCCAGTTTGCAAGATCTGTACTGAAGGAGAAGCTTTGGTTTGTAGCTGAGTTAAAAAAATTGGGTTGAAATTCCAAAATTTATCTCAAGCCAATAATTTCTGTGCTCTGTCACAATTCTTTTAATTTCTATTCAAAAGTTTATGAGATAAAAAGCACTCAAAACAGGGACTTTTCTTGCTTAAAATCTGCTAGCAGTACCCAACAAATCTGCACCAGGAGGTACAAATGTGGAATATGCATGTTATAGTGGGAATGAATCCAGGGTCTTGAGGAAGATAGCAAATAAGCACTCCTGTATCAGCTGGTTCAGTGCTTCTTGAACGAAATATATGTAAGGCTTTGGCTTCTTATCATCTTTTGGACCTATCAACCTTTTATTTACTTTTGCTTTTGTTATTTCACTGCAAACAAAGAGATCTTTGTTTTCCCTTAATCTCTGACACTACATGGTACAGTGACAGAAAGGATCACAAAGGGATAAGCTAGAATGGCACATTACCAGCCACTGCTGGCACAGGCTAAAATGAAGGAAGACTGAATTTTTTTTGTTTGTATTAAAAAAAAAATTCCTCAAAAACTCTTACATTACGACTTTTGAAGACATTTTTAAAGGTATTTTGTTGTTTGTTTTTTTTTTTTTAAAGCTTTCCTCATTTATTTAAATATATGCTATTTATTACAGAAGAGCAATTTCTTTCCATGTACCTTTAAAGTATTTTCCCCCTGGTATATTATCTCCTTTAGTTTTGTAACATAATTACAAATTTTAAAGTGCATGGATTGTCTGGGTTTTTAAGTTGAAAAAACAATTAAACCTTGATGTGTTTTTTGATGAACTCCCACGATATGGTTGCTTACCGCCCAAACCCCTTTCTTCCTTGCTATGAAAGGAAGAAATTTATTTATTTTATTTATTTTAGATAAATATCTTCCTGTCCATTCTAGTGATCAGTCCCAGGGAGAAACTCAGCGACAGTCTCAAATTCGGTGCAGGAAATCAAAGGGAAAAGAAGGTCTAAAGGATGGTCTGCAATGCCTGGGTCACCATTCTATTCCTTCCTAAGCTTTACTCTTCCCATGTGACCTTGGACCTTATCCCACTTCTTGTTACTCTGTAAAATAGAGGTAGAAATACTTGAAATTTCACAGAGAGAGATAAACATCAAAGTCTGGGAGGTGCTCAAACACTAGAGAGATAGAGACAAGATAAGTACTGTACATAGAAAAAACTCTATTATGTGACTGAAAATGCCAAACAACAGGGCTTTAATCTTTAGACTTACAGTTTAAATGAGGCCTTGTCACATCCCATTGTGTAGTTTCCATGAATGTTTATTTCAATAGGTCACTGTTGCAGTGACCATCTGGAATCATTCGGTTGTGCAGTACTTCTCCAGGTACTAATTAGTTTCCTAAATCCTCAGAACAAGGGCCCAAGACTTACCAAAATCTGCCATCAACATAAGAACTGAGGGGTCAGGTCAGCTTAGCTGATGCCAAGCTCAACCAGGGGCTGATTTGGTATCAAATTGCCATGGCTTAAGAAGTTACTGGGCATTCACTAGGCTCTGGAGCTTCTGTTCATATAAGCACTTTACTCATGGAAAATGCAAGGTGATATGACCTAACTTAGGTGACTTTCAATGCAGGCTGAGGGCATGCATACATTGTTGCATCTTATGCATTCCACATGGAAAGATCCCAATAATTAAACAGGTATAATTCTGTGTGTACAAAAGCTTTATAATTCCACCCCAACACAGCTGCTAAGCAAGAATTAGTCAGCATTTCTCACTCTTTTCCTGCTGCTGGAAAATAGGCTCGTATGTTCATTTTCCTCTTCTCTGACTCGCTCTTGTCTCCAGAAGCTCAAAATTACAGGGAAGGATGGGGCTCTTTAGGCCATTAGGTCACTGGTCTCTCATGTTAAGCTGGGATCCTGTTAAACTGGGATCAAGCCTCTAGTTTCCTCAAAGCCTTTTTGTAGGTTCCAGAATCTCTGTCTCAGGACAGAAACTCTGTGCTGTGAACAGCCTTTGCTGTCACTGTGAAGACTATGGTTCCATGTGAAAGTCACAGTAGAAAGAAGGGATAGTAGGTGAATGTTTGCTGCAGTAGCATTCTTTGCTTCAGACACAGCCCTGTTTAATGAGGAATTCAGAGGGGTTTCATGAAGTCAAATGGTAATAAAACCCAATAATTAGTTCACATATAAACGGTGAAATGCATCTATGGTATAATAAAATAGCCAATGTAAATAAGCATCATTTGAGCTAAAATTACTGATCAAAGTTGCATTCCCCTGAACTGAAAATTAATTTAAAAAAAATAAAAACAAAGCAGTGTGACTTTAAAATGACAAAGACATCTGCACATTGCTGCTCCGATGAAACACTTTAGAACAAATCTGATTGGAGGCTGGTCAGTTTGTGCCTGATGCCTAAGCGAGAGCTTATATTTACCACAGTCCCTAGGGCACTGCTTTATCTTCAAAGCTTGAGCCAAGAAAATTTGCTTGTTCAAGTTGTCTGCAGGCTGTTTTTCTTTCTTTCTCCCTTTCTTATTTTTTTTCTTTTCCCTCCCCTCTCTCTCCCTCTCCAGATCTCCATCCTGGCTCAGTTAACAAACCTATTAATCCCTAGTCAAGTGCATACATGCAAAACTCCAATGAAAGGAAGCAAATGTGGAAGAAAAGAAACAACTGTACAGATCAACACCAGCACTACCATTTTCCTTCTGGTTTTATCTCTGTATTAAGCAAAATTTTATGCATGTGTGTATTTTCCAAAAAGGTGGCAAGATGTAGCTTTGATGCATCAACTTCACTGCAAACTTGGGCCAATACCTAGCTCGTATCAGCTCATATCTCTTTGTTAAAGAGATGGCATTGAATGATAGGGCTGTTTCAGAAGCAAATTTTCAAGATTCTAGTGGTGTGCTATTAGCATAAATTCTGTTGTGAGTCAATAGATTTTGGACACTTAATTCCCATTTGTGTTTTTGAAAGATTTTTTTATTAACTATCAGTCTTTCAGTAACCTATTAGGGAAGGAAAAAGATATTATACTAGAAATACTGTTTAGAAAAGTACCTCTGCAACTTCGGCTATAAATTAACCAATTAAATATGCAAGATCTATGGTTAGACACCTACAGACTCAATTGAATAAACAACAGTCAAATAGGGTCAATTAAATCTACACAACAGTAGTACTCATAACAGCATGTGAGACTGAAGATACCCATCAGTATATCCTATTACTTGAATGTGCTAGTGTTTTTAAATTTTACTCCCTGTATGTTTATGGCTATTTATCCCTTCCCTTCCTCCCACTCACCTGTCAATTATTTAATTCCTCTGGAATGTGATTTAGCATGGAATACTGAATCTCTTCATTTCATGGCATGCACAGTGTTTACCTGTAGCTCATGTGCTACTGTATCTTAATGGGATCTTGAAGGAGGGTTCAAGGTTATTTAGTTTCCATGTTTAATTCATTCTTGAAGAGCTTTAAATAGAGACTGACAGCATGCTAATATTAGATAATCATTACCATCAGCCAAGGGGAGAATCAATGATCACCTAATACTTCTGTTGGTTTTAGAAATGGATCCTGTGACTGAAAAGTCAAAGTCATTAATCAGCCCCTAGAATGATCCACATAAGACAAACTACATTCTCTCAGCACATAAAGCATGTTGTCTCCTGTGCATGCATGTTATCTTTCAATTTACATTTTATGCAGATTTGCCGAGCTCTATGATCTCCAATCAATTTTCTGGCTTACAAGGATGTTATAAACACTTCCAGCCCCTTTTCAGGTTTCACCATTTTCATCTGCAGTCGAAAATGCTTCTGGCTGAAGCTGCAGCTAGGAGTTGTCATGGTCTGAGCAGGGGGGAAATCCCTATATGATGCAAAGAACAGCCATTTGCTAGGAGAAATTCTGTTCAGGAATGGCTGCTAATGAGAATCAATTTACTAGGACTACTGTTTATATAATTTTATATTGTTCACATTATTTTTTGTACTGTTTACATTAATTAAGAGTACATGTAAACAACAAAAATGGAAGTATTATTTGGTCTATTATACTATCAGTCTCAGTTGTGCCTACAGTTTTTTCGTACTTGAACTGCATAATTTCAGACCCAAATCCCAGTTTCTGTCCTAAAGTGAGAGTAACTGAATACAGCATTGGATATCCAGACTTCGACAAAATATAGAAGAATATATTTCAAAACATACCTGTTAGTACCATTGAATACAGAGACACGAGTGATCATGAATAGATATTTTTGCAGTTTTCCATTAATCTGGGATCTGGAATTATGCCATCTTCTTATATCTGACCAATTACTTTCTCAGAGCTATTTCCTTTCTATCACTTCAGCCAGCACCCTGTCTTTCTGGTACTTAAGGTCTTGAGATTACTCTCAAGTGACAAATGATGATGTATGTACACACAGCCCAGTACTTTTCTCTTGGAGTTTAACTCACTGGGAAATGCTATGGCCCTCAGAAGTCAGACTCTGTATTTTTGGTTTTGGTATTAGAGAAGAGAGGCATCCTGCTTTAATATGAGACTTTAACATTTGGTTTGGAAGTATTTTCTGATTTTCACAAGCCCAGAGAAGACAAGTCTCTTGACATGCACCTTGTGCTTTAATCACAAGAACATCCTTAATTAGAGGCAAATTCTGACACTGAGTCAAACAGATCTCTTGTGGAATAAGGTAGTCCTCAGTGAGAGTGACAGTGGCAACATTTGGTCCTTGATAAATGAAAGACAGTGCTGAGTACCTCCCTAGGAATTTGATGAGAAAGCACAGTAACACCCTTATCTAAAAGCCTGAAGCTTTCCTGCCTTTCCTAGTGAATGTAAAAGATTTCTAAATATGCTCTATTATCATTTTTTTTCCTAAAAAACATAGCAAACTATTAATTTTCTTTTTTCTTTTATTTGAATCAAAAAAAGTATACACATTTCTGTTATTAATTGGCTGAGATTTGCAAAGCTGCAGAATTACTGAAGAATTGGCATTGAAAATCTTACCTTCCATTCATTTACTCACATGGCACTCACTATTATTGCAGTTTTCCAAGAGTTCCTTATCTTATTTATAGGTTTGAATTGTGGATTTACTAGATCACTGTGCATCCCAAATGTTGCTAAGAGGTTATATAATTTCTACAAGGTGCAATGGAATGTCAGTTATTTTCTGTGGATTTAATCAAAGCATAAGGGTTCAGCATGAAAATAGGGTAAATATTTTTAAGAAAAGTAAATAAGTGCATTTATCATTGATAAATTTAAAAATTCAACATTTCAACTTGCTCAGATCTATGGTTAATATTATGCATCATTTCTGCTGAAGCACTCACTGCAGATTACCAAGAAGTTCATAACTCTACAGCTGCAAGATGAAAATTTGTCTAGTCTATGGATTGTATGTCACCAATGAGCATTCTGGTCACTTGTAAAATCTGGTGTTCAACCTTAACAATTGCATAAGCTCTACATGGGTCCTCTGGTTACGAGGTATTTTCTTACAATCAGTAGAAGTTCTCAAGACCACACAAAAAAAGTAGATCAGAGTAGATACTGCAGTGATCCTTCATGCCCTGGAAAATAATGCTTCCTCTGGAGTGGAAAGAAGGCATAAGGGGCCAAAATTGTAATAAAGACATGAAGTTATAACGGGAATAAATTTAGATCCATGAGTTTAGATGAGCAGCCTGGACAAAATGGTACGTGACAGCTCTTTAGAGACAGGTTTTCCTCTGAGTCTGTACTGCCACTTTAGCACTACATGTTTTTCTTAGCCCTAATCATATGCAGTGCAAGAAAAGAAAAGAAACTCAGCTGCTTCTAAGTGCTTAAAAAGACACTTTAGAGTTTCAGATGAATGGGTAAATGGGTAGATGGACAGACAGTAGAAGCCCACCAAATAAACTCCTCACAATATGGGCTTGCCAATTTCCTGGTTATTTTTCTTAATGGGCTAAAGAGAAGCACATAGTTTTAATACCTGGTAAAAATAGGGCTCCATATCATGGTGTTCTGATATTGACCACATCTTTTATACAGGACAGTTGAGTTTCTCCATCTTATGAAAAAGAAGGCAGTAAAGAAAAGTTTCTTTTTCCATTCTGCCAAGACTCTAAAACAAAGTGAATGACAGATCATCTCAGTTAACCAATATATTGTGCTATTATCATTCTAAAAATATTGGATGAAGGGTTAGGGAAA
Organism: Urocynchramus pylzowi; assembly: GCA_013397555.1. Taxonomy (NCBI): domain Eukaryota; kingdom Metazoa; phylum Chordata; class Aves; order Passeriformes; family Fringillidae; genus Urocynchramus; species Urocynchramus pylzowi. The sequence goes on from VZRH01006015.1 coordinate 513,392, forward strand.
AAATGTAGACTGAAGAAAATACAAACTATTTTCAAATATAGAAACCTTGTTTAAACCACTCATCATTGAATGAACTAATTAGTTTGTTAGAATTCTGGATTGACACTAAAATAAAATTTTAAAATCTTCTAAAAATGTTTTTTAAAAAAATTCTGTAATCACTCAACTAACAACAGAACCACAGTAATTGAATTTAAGAAATTGTAACAATGAGTATGTCATCAGAAGTTTCCTTTGTGCAAGCAATTTTCCACTAACACTTCTTCAAAGCATTTCAATTTTAAGCAGCAAAAGTTCTACTTTGGATATTCTTTTAATAATCAAAAGCCAGTAGTATAGTAAAATTATTCTGATTTTTCTAATGTGTCTTTTGAGTTTCCATCTGCAAGTGTGTGCATGTATAGTTCACTGTAGAAGTTTAGACTATTCTTCTATAAATATTGGAAACTGGTGCAGATAAAGGGATAGAAAAACAACTACTTTGATTTACTCTTGCAATATATTTTTGGTCACAAAAATATTGCTATGCTTTTAATATATACAAATTGCATGAACACAGACCACATGCCTGAATCCTTTGAAAAATTCCATCTTCATCTGCTGACAACCTTGGCCATGTATTCAGATAAAGCAGCAAAATTACTGGATGAAGAGAAAGTGGTATATGTAATGTATTTGAATTTTAGAAAAATATTTGATACAGTGTCTGACAAAACCTTACTTGAAAACTTAATTGAAGTTGTCTTAGAGGAGAACGGTGTTGTGTGGATTGAAAACAAACATTAATGGATAGATAGGTAAACAGTACTGCAGTGAAAGGGTAATGACAAACCACAGCACAATGATCAAGGAGAGGTGCCTACCAGGGCACCAGAGGGAACAGTCTTTGGTCCACCATAACATCTTCATTATAGAGATACAGAGTAAGCAACATACTGACAAAGTCAGTGGATGATGCTAAATGTGCAGGAGATGTAAAGGAGATGAATCAAGACTTAGATTTAATTATAACAGCATGAATAAACAGTAGTTAAAAGAAATTTCCAGTCATTTCAGCGTACAGCACAACAGATGGATACAAGAAATACAGCTGAGAAATAATCTGAGGGATATCAAGTCTTTTGAGGAATGATCCAGAAAGAAGACATAGAAGTAGTAGTTGGCAATTAAAACTTAGTATGTGCTCTACATACAACATAGAAGCAAACAAGAACCATGTCAAATGTGGACCAAAAGCATAAAAAAATGTATGAATTGCAGAATTGTTGTCGCAGAGGAATGAGGGAGTAAACATGCTCGGGTGGTTTGGAGACTCAAAGTCTCCTTTGAGGTGGCACATGTCCCCACACCTGATGCATCTGGCCTAAACAACCAGTAGGGTTGAAACCTCCACCTATGGTAAGCTAAGTCAATTTAGAACATATGCATGCAGGGGGCCTGTCTTCTCTAAGGATTTGCTCAGACATAGAAAAACTGGGATGGAACAACAGAAAGGAAGGTCAGTAGCATCTGGAAATTGGCTATCCTATAGGGAGATCCTGCAGCTCAAATGCCCCGAGTTGGGTTTGGAAATATGATTTATGTTTCCCTGTGCCAGCTTTGATGAATTTGGTGCCACATTACATTGCAAAGGGTGTCTGGGAAATTCTCTGACTATCATGTGAGGTGTCAACATGTATGTAGAGGTGTTATGTAAAGTCTAGTACAACTATGGTAATCAGACGTATCAAGTGACAAGCTGCTCACAAAGTCTTGGAACCCGGGAGCTTTGCACATGAGAATGCACCTGGATTAAGAAGCAGACAGTCTCTGCACAAGGTCAGAGAAGACAGGAATTGGGCTCCTCAAACAGGTGCTGCCCCAACCTACAGGCTGTTCAGGGACCATGGGCCAGGGCTTCTTGCAGAATCAGCTGAGTTGTATTGCCCAAGGCAATGAGCTGTGGGCAGTTTGACCAAACTGGTGTGGCAAGTGTTTTGAGAGGCATGGTGCACCAGAAAGCCAAAATGACTCTTCACATGTAGGAGAAGCTGGAAGACATAAAAAACAAAAGTAGGATGCAGTGCCACTTGCCTGACAACAGCTTTTCTTGGGAGGGAATTGTACATTTCCTTCCACGTTTCCAGTGTCTGTGCCTACTAAGAAGTGGGCACTCCTGCTGCATCTCTGGGACTTTGAGGCCAAAGGGAGATTGGTGTTATGATAAGTTTCAGCAAAAGTGATTTCTTTACTCTAAGAAAAAAGTTCAGTTTTGTACCGTCACCATATGGCATTAGCCTTGTTAGTACAACTTGGTAGAGGTCACCTTAGAGACAGGATGGCATTTCTTTTCTGCCTCTGCCTGGGATCTCTTTTGAAGTCATATTTGTTCCTTGTTTTGATGCATAGGGGTTCCAGACCACAGCATATGACCATATCTTGTATCATCCCAGAAGCATAAGGGTCTACCAGAAAATCAACATTAAAAGCATCCAGAAATTGTGCAAGTACTGCATGAGCAACACATGATTTTTGTACAGTTCTTCTTTCCTCCCTAAGGGTCCTAGAGCATTTTATTCCCTCATCTGACACTGAAATGCAGCCACCTCTGGGGTGGAAGCCAGCAGCCATTCAGCATCAGGGACAGTGCCATATTTAAGCAAGATAAATGCACAGAAGAAAGACCATCTGTTAGCATGCCAGTCAATTTGTAGATACAAGTAGATCCATAGCAAGTTGTGACAAATCCATGTGCCAGAGCCCCCTCCAATATTTCTAGCAGAGTACAGACAAACATAAGGAAGTCATTTGTGCAAGCCCTAATGGTGCTGTCAGGCTGCCTTGGTGGACTCTGCTCTCTGTGATATCACTATTCCCCTCTGGGACAAGGGACAGAGCAGAGTTGATGTTATCAGTCAATGGCTCCCCTATATAAGGGCATGAAGGTAGGCATGACAACTTTTTTGCTCAGCTCTAGTCAGTGGCTTTTGCCAAAGCCTTGAGCCAAAGCTCCTCCGGACGAGTGCCCAGAAACATTTGGCTCTAAAACCAAGCTGAGGGATCTCTAAGAGCCAAGTTGTAGAAGCCTCATGGAGTCTCTGTGGCCAAAACCATGGAAAAGGAAATTAGCTTTGAATAGAACCCTTATAGATCAAACACCCAGAGTAGACTAAACATCTTTGACAATGAATCTAATATTTCATGGCAAGGCAATTTTGCTCAGTAATTTGTTCAGATCTAAATGCTTTTAGTTCTCTAAGTTCATTTCTCACTAAATTATTTTCTCAGGACAGTTTGTTTGAACATAACAAGGAATCCAAGTCTCAGCTACAGCAGGACCTTAGCAATACAAGTGCATGTGTTATAATACCTTATTTTCCATCATGGGTATTTAATGAAATTCACTAAAATGATGGCCTATAGCAGAGATTTTTCAATAATGTATGTTAAAAGGGTTATTATGTAATGACTTAGAAGTAGGGAGTTAAAAGATGATCGTGTGTTTCAGCATACAATATGCTATGAAGGATTAGCTAAAGTATTGGGAGCCCACACAGGTCTCCACTACTCTCAGCACTTGTGAGTCATTGTGGTCTTGTTTGTTTCTCTGATAAATTCAGTAAACTGGGGTGTAGTATATCACGCAGCAGAGCCATATATCATTCCATTCTCTAATAGGAGCATAAAACAACCATTGATTGCAAACAGGCTCTTTTAAAGATTCACTACACTGTTTGGCATTTTCAAATGTTTTTATGTTGGCAAGCTATTATAATAACTCATATGGGATCAAAATGCATATAACTTATTCCAAAGTATTCCACATGCTAATTAAGTAAACAGAAATGCACTTGTCTCTACCTCCTCCATCAAAAGCAAGCATGCTTATTCTCCACAACATTATTTCACTTAAACTTCTCCTCTTTATGTATAATTCCAAACCTTCTTCCCCCACCTCCAGCATTCATATTCCTGTTCACTGAGCCTCTTGTTACTGTCTCTGTCTTTTCATATATCTAAAATATTAAAGTAAAGCAAGGCAATGAGTCACTTTTTATCTCTCCAAGGAGGAGAGAGGAAGATGACACATTGTGCACTGATCTTACTAAGAAAAATACAGTAAATGTGGCAATTTTTTTTATTAAATCCTTGTCAAAACTGCATTGCACGAGTCATCTTCATTTCTGAAAAAAACAAACAAGAGAGAGTCAAGCAAAGACAAGTGGAAGAAGCACTAAGAATTACTCCAATTATGACATTTTTTCCAGCTTAGTCCAGAGTGCTGGGTATTTGACTGCAGCTTGAAGATAGTAATATTAAAAAAAGTTTGATGTTTATTAATTCCAAGCAAAATAAGCTTCCCCTCAATGTCCATATGTGTAAGTTCCATTAGTATTACTCATCTGCATAAACCAAGGGAATAAGAGACCCCTTAGAGTCAATTTTCACACTCAAAACCAGAACTACAGTCTTCCATTAGCATGTTTATGGCTTATGTCTTTTTTAAAAAGCAGGCACCACTAACACCTTCATGCAGCATGGGTAGGGTGATCCCTGAGCTGACATTTTGGGATCCACATTATGCAGAAGGCAGAGGGGGAATGTCTGTCCCTCTGAGTCTCCCTCCCTGCAGAGCTTGGGAGGGCCTTTTCAAAAGGCTCTCTGACTTGGTTATTTGCTTGAGCACTGGTGGGGCTTTGGATCTCCAATGTATCCAAGAGGGAAAATGCAGCAGGATGGGAGGACAAAGAGTGGAGTCTGGCACAAGTGAAGTACTGGAGCTAGGACCTGGAAATTGCTCCCACTAAGAGATTTTCAAAGGAGTTCACCTGGGTGAAAACAGTGTTTGAGGTACAAATGGTTCACACCCCAACTTGTGGCTATAATTAGTTGTGCCAGAGGAACAGCCAAAACCAGCTGCTCCACAATGTCTCATTAGATCTGCCATTTTACACACAGCAGCCAAAAACAAAACAGGCAGTTGCTTGGCAGAAGCCTGAGGCTGCTTGGCATCACAGCACAAGCATGCTCTTAGCTCTGGCTGTGGCCAACCCCAGGCACAGAGAGAAGGAGAAAGAGAGGAGGAGGAGGAGGAGGAGGCGGCGCCAACAAGCAGTGCCAACCTTCATTATTGCAACAAGATTTACAGGTTGTGGGTTAGCTTTCTAAGCAGGTAACAATGCCTGAAATGATAGAGAAGGACACACAGCATATCTGAATCTCTCAGGAATGCTGTGAGGTCTGGAGAGCCATAAGCAAAGGGAATTGTGTCATATCCATGCTACCCTCAAGTCTGGCAGTGGGCTCCCGTCCCTGGGTGTTTCTGTGAAAACAGAGGCCTAGCAAGCCAGCCTTTCAGTGCTTTGTAGCATAGAGAAGGATTTTGAGTGCTATAATTGAAAGATTACCTGCAATCACCACAAGCTCCAGCTCAGATTCTGACACCCACCATGACTAAGTCCCATAGTAGCTATAAATTTCCATTTACTACTAGTCTATCAAAATGCATTTATGCAAAATAACCATTGTAAAGGAAGCAGACAGTTTAAGAGAGAGGCCCAATTATTTTATGGACAGTTTTTTTCTTGCAGTGTATATTTCAAATGAGCTTTTGAAATGGATCTTCCACTTTGAGATGAAGGTTCCAACTTGCTGATACACCCTAACTTTAGGTATAAACTCTCCTGTTTATCTGTGTTGAAGAAGATGATACTAATCCCTTCAAAATAATATCTCAGAACTCTCATTGCAGATCCCTGTGGTCCCTTACAGTGAAGTCACAAAAATGCTAGATCCTGCTAATCTGGAGATCCTGCAGATCCTGTATTTCATTACATAAAGTGAAGTTTGTGGATTTTTTGTTCTTTGTTGCCTTGGCATCTTACTTGTTTTTCCTAGACTGCTGTTAATGGTCCTAAGACCACTCACAACTTCTGGACATTCTGGACAGTGTCCAACTGCACTAGAATGTAGAGTACAAACATTTGCATTTGGAAGCCTCAAACTTATCTTCCTCCCCTGAGACTTTTGCTTGGTTATTGGGCTCTATTGTAGCAAATGTCTCAGCAGCTCTGACATGAAGGAGCAGACTGATCTGTGCAGTACAGCTGCTGGAATCAGGATGGTGAGGCTGCATGCCAGATAATTCTACCAGGAACAGTATGCCTTGTTCAATCCTTTTACCTACACAGGGAGCAATTAAATTCTCAAATTCTCCCATTGCTTGCCCAGTTAGTTCACTTTTTCCAATGAAGATTTTATAAGGGTGATACTCTAAACTTAACTGCACACTCAGCCCTTCCCAGTCACCCTTGGACACAAGGGATCTTGGATCACCATTGCCACCTAAGCCTCACCTTCAGACCTACAGGCTGAAGCATTTCTGCGGGCTTCAGGAGTAGTCCTTTGACCAAACTGAGCTCAGCAAACCCTGCAAGTAAACATTTAAATCTCATCTGTGCTTTAGGAAAAATCTCTTGGAAAATCTGCCCCACAACTGTCTGGGACAAACTGCAGAATGCCCACACTGTATCCTGAAATGTCTGAGAAGAAAATACAGACCTCTGAGCACTTTGCCAAATAAGTGGTGGCTGTGCTTGTAGAGGACATGTTTATACAAGAAATTATGAAAAGTACACAGTAATGTCTAAAAGAAATAAGCCCTCAAGGGTGCAGCTCTTCTTACAGGAGAAAAGTTAAAAAAGAATTATAATTTGCAGTGTGTATCCTTAATTTTATGCTATACCTTTGAATGTGTTGAGGGTTTGGAAGTTCCTCATTCTTACAGGAAAATATATTCAAAACTTGGTCCTCTTAAGGCATTTATTTTCCAAGGGGGGAAAAAAAACCAACAAAAAAAAAAAAAAAACCAACCCAAACACCAAAGAAAAAGAAACAAATTAAACAAATTCATATCTAAACCATAATCCTCGCAGTGAAAGTAAAATGAGGACCCTCCAAACTGCCAAGTATGAAGAAGCAAAGATAGTTTCCCCCTGATAATGTTCTAAGGTCTTTCCCACCTCCCCCCCAGTAATATTGAACTAAGTCTTACAACTAATCTGACAGGATTTCAGGCTGAAGCAGCACACTCCAAGCACCTCAGCAGCAGTGATGGAAACCTGCATAACCCTTACAGGTACAGAAAGTGACACCATCCCTTCAGAGAGCATGTAAGCCATACATCATGGACCTGTACTCCAGAAGCATGTGTTCTGTATGGAGAGGGAGGATGGATAGGAAGTGAACACACTTTCAGGGTGGTGCAACACAACCCTCTCCTCTGCTGTTCCCTTCTCCTGGCATCAGGGTGGATGTAATTCTCCTCATGCATTATTGATAGGCCCAAAAGCCTGCCAAGCTTGCCTGCTTTTTTTTGTGACAGACAAAGGAGGGTACACGGATGGCACCTCTCACTGCTCGGGGCTCTGCTTTCATTAAGAACATTTTCTGCCTGTTCTCCAAGGGCACCCTCTGTCAGAGACTGCCACGCAATAAAGAAAATATGGCTTTGAAGTCCAGTGAATAGAAACAAAATGAATTAGCGTTCAGGTGTTCGTGCAACCTGATTACAAAGGCCCAATTCAGTGGCGTCCTTCACACCTTTTCACTTGTCCCTGCATAATCTCTACACATCTTTTAGGCTCTCTGCCTTTCTAGTCCCCCTCCTCCCTGTTCCCCCCATCCCTTTATTTCCTAATGCTTGCAGGTCCTCCAGGAAGACACAAGCACTTACAGTTGTTGAGTGATTAAATATTTATAATCAGGGCAATGAGTGAGGTGTTGAATAATAAATGCTAAGGTTGAGGCGGCCTTAGATAATTTCTGCAGATTTCTTCATCCATAGCCTCTTTGATTCTAAGGCAAAATTCTTTTAATTAACAATAACTCTTTTCTTTTCTTTTCTTTTCTTTTCTTTTCTTTTCTTTTCTTTTCTTTTCTTTTCTTTTCTTTTCTTTTCTTTTCTATTCTTTTCTTTTCTTTTCTTTTCTTTTTCTTTTTTCGCTATGACAAGCAGTAGTACTTTATCACTGTTTCTTTCATGAACCTTAACCCTGAGAAAGTGCTAGAGCTGTTATTATAACCTTAGACAGACATGCATAAAATTTACATTGGTTGTTGCTTGCTCACATGTGGCTTTTGTACCATGATGTGACTCTTAGGGATGTCCTGTACAGGACTAGGAGTTGGAGTCAGTCCTTGAGAGTCCCTTCCAATTCAGCATATTCTGTGCTTCTGCAATATATAAAAAATATACATAAATATATCTATTTACTTACATTCATTCAAACTCCTCTACATCAGCTAGTATTTACTTAAGAAATGAAAGTCTGTAATAAATGGTCAGTCAACTGTTAGGGACAGTTGCAACATGTTGTGATGGTGAAGATGAGTGACTTACATAAAGCTTCTTTAAAAAGCTGTCATTGTAGCTAACACTGCACTTTACAGAACAGACAGAACATCTAGATTATCCAGAGGTTTCTTTTGATTTGAACTGGGAATGAATTTAGTGTTTATTATATTTTTTTCCTCTCCTCAATTTCCCTAACCAACAACATTGGAGCTTGGGCTTTTTTGCATTTTATTTCCTTAGAATACACAATTTAAAAACAAAAAGAGTGCTGTTTTCAAGAGTCAAATGAAAATTTCAGTTTGAGGGAAGTGAAGTTCTTCTTCTTTAGGAAATATTGCAGATACTTGTGGTATGGAGAAAAAGCCTGTAAAAGTGATATCTCATGAGATCAGAAGTCCTGCAACAAGTAAGAAGCTTTTTGCTTCCTTTCTCTCCTTCCAGTTACAGTCATTCTCATGGCTATGCAGCAGACCGATTTGTCATTTCTGAATGCTAGATTTTGTAGAGAACTGCTGGTATAGCACAAAGTAAAATACAAAGCAATGACTCCTGTGATCCAGGGTTCACAGAGGCTAAATGTGAAATGACCAAAAGTAGGAAAAATGCATTCAGCAATAGGATTTGGAAAAATAGCAAAAAGATATCTGACAGTTAGGAGCTTTGAAGCATTTCAGTGTCAAAGAGGACTTAACCTGGAGCATAAAACTAACAAAGAAGCATTATGAACCCCACAGTCTGTCTCCAATCATGTCACTCTGAGGGCTATATCACTTAACTCCTCTCAAAATGAATGTCACCGTATTTCTACATGCGACTACACTGTTTTGAAATTTGATAAACAAATGTTCTATTATTTATTATAGAACAAATCTTAGTTATTCTAAGATTTTAAAATTAGAAAGGAACAGGAAAACATTCAAAGGGCAAGGCAATGTAAAGGTTTCTGTCTGATGCTCCTTCCCTCTCACATTCTTCCCCTTGCTCCAAAGTGCATACTTTCACAGCTCCTTCACCAAAACGCACCTGCTCTGCCACAGTCCTCCCCACAGGCTGCAGTGTGGCTATCTGCTCCACTATGCATCTTGCTCATCTTTGTTCTTTTCCTCCTCCTCCTGACCTTGGTGTTCCCCCTGCTTATTATCACTCTTTTTGTTCCCTGCTCTTCCTCCCCCTTGCTGCCATACTTGCTGCCCCTGCACACTTGGTGCTTTCCCAGAGCACCAATTTGGCTGATGGGTGTACCTCTGTCCTGTGATGAGGCTGTTGCTACCAGCTCTTCAGCAGAGGGCAACCCCAGCCTCTTCTCATGGAGGCAAAAACCTTGCAAACCCCTGCTGCCAGCACAGACATCCAATATAAGATAAAAAAATTTAGCACCAAATTAATTTTTTCTGAGTGTGTAGCCTAACACATTGTAGCTGGATGCTAATGAGGAATATTTCTACTGATGCATTCTGTTGTTTGACTTTTCAGCTATAAATACATATAAAGAAAAATTAAGCTGTCCACTTAAGCTCAGTCATTGAAATACAGAAGGGAATAGGGTTTGAGTTTAAATCATAACATCTTCATACTGGTGATTCACTCTATAATACAAACAATACAGCTGCTCTGGTCAGATTATCTCATATTATCATATTATTATATCAAGTAATTTGAAATAGTATGACATCCAAAAGAAAGCAGAAGTTGACATTGATATTTCAAGGGGGAAAATGGGAACACCCTTGCAGACTAAAAAGGTCACCAGGGATGAAAATATTTGCTCTATTTACGTGTGCACCTTCAAAGACAGGTACAGTGCAACAACAGAAGCAGTGAACTGAGCTTTCTGGAGGACTTCTTCCTTGTTGTTGCTAAACACTGTTCATGTTGTAATCCCATCCTCCTTCCCAGCTTCATGATGCCTGGCTATTCCTCTTCCTGTTGCACTTCACCAGGCTTCAAGAACTCAGTCTTTAATAATTTCATGTGTTTACTCATGTGCGTGGACCATTTATATCCAGAAAGATGAGAGGAAAATATGGATCCTGTATGAAGAAATTTCCAGAAACCTATTTGGACTGTAAACTCTCCAGAGCAGCATGCATGGTGGCAGTTCTTGGTGGTGTTCTCCAAGGCTGCTAGCCTCTTCATATATTGACAATAGATGTCGCAAAACTAATTTGTTCAAACTAATTTGATTTATTACACCTTTTTGGTATTTACAAAGGGAGAAAAAGCATCCCTTAGTCAGTTCTCTTAAGGGAACTCAAGCTTTCTTAAACTTTTTCTTAAGGGAACCTTTGCTTTCTTGGAGTCTTCTATTCACTTCTCATAGCATTTTCTGTTTCCAGAACTGGGTCCTTTACTAGAGAACCTGTGCCAACTTTTAGTTGTAAAATGCTGCAAACCCACCAGTTTCAGGAGAGTTGTTTGCAATTTTCACTGATCAATAGAGATGAAAAGTGAGTACGAACTAAAACTCCCACTTACACTTCAGACCGTTACACCACCTGTTCTTATCTTGGTATCTACTAGGAATTACAGGGTTAAGGCTGTGTTACCATGGTAGAAAGAAAGAAGGAGGCCTCAAGGTGCACAAGATTTATTCCTCCTTCAAAACATAGTCCTTTGCCTCAAGTGACCTATTACTCTTACAACTGAGCCCAGTTTTGAAACAGATAAAATGCTTACAAGTAATTTTTTCTCCTGAAGAGGACCATTTGGACTGTATATGTTGGATAGCATCCTGTGCACAGAGTGAGTAATGGGAAAGGTTTCATAGAGGTGTTTGGGCTTGTAAGGAGACAGCACAGAACAGACAGGCCTTGTAACTAGACTAGATCTTAGCCTTCTGCCTGATTCAGCCACTGATTTAACAGAAAAGTAAACCACTTCTTCCCTCTCCCATACACCCATAACTTTCTGGACTAGGAGCTGTCACTTTATGTGCATCTCCTACCAGCAAGGGTCCAATCTCAGTTAGGGCTTCTCAATGATATAATAATACAAAAATACAATTATGAGGATGGTAATAATAATGGTAATGGTAAAAGACAAGAAAAAGTCATTCAGAACTCTGTTGCAAACATCTCAAAGTCAAAAGCAATCTCCAGATTTAAAAACAAATCTCACTTTATGGAGAGAAAATTAATCCATGTGAATAACTAAGTTATGTCAGTATCTCAACACAAAATCTGCATAAATATTTGACTGGTAATAGTGTTCATTCATGTGATACTTCATGCTCCTCAGTTTCCCTTTGTCAGGTTCATCCTTATATAAACTTTCAGGCACCCTGAGATGGTGTATTACAGAGTTAGCAGAAGTGTGCATGCCACAACTAGAGCAGAGGATGGGAAAAGGTTGCTTAGAATTGCCTTCTAATTTTGTTTCCTCTCCCCACCAAGGGGTAATTGCTAAACCACCAACAGCTAAATAGATCCATCAACAGATGCCAAGGCTGCTGCTAGGTTTCGGTCATGTCTTTCCCAGTAGGGGCCACTACAGAGCATCAAATAGGAGGGAAGACTGGGAAGAGAAATTGAGTACAGTATAACAGAAGGAACCAGGTAAATATGAAAAATGCTTCACTGGAAGATTAATCCTTCCTGTAGTCCATCGTTAAAGTAATAAAAGGTTTATGATTCATTTCTTACATTATAATGGAGGAGGCAATTAGTAATTACTGGATTTATAGTATTTGTTGTGTTAACTCAGCCAATAAAATACACAGCAAAACTGTTTTTCTGAAGCACATTCATTGCAAAGTAATGTTCTTGAAGCATTAAAAATGCAATCTAGTGCACTGCACTTCATGTATTATTACAGAAAGAAGGATGGTTCTCCAACGTACACTGAGGTATTAAGAACTCAAATATTTTCATTTTTTCCTGTGCATTTTTTTTCCCTCAAAGGAAGTTTAAGCAATCTAAGTAATCTCCAATAATAAGATTTAGCTTAATGTCTATTGTTAAAAAACAAAGCACCTTTTCTCAAACTTCTACGTCTTTCTACTTAATGTACATTCAAGTTTGTATCTTTTCTTCACACGGGAAAATGGTCAGACTCACATGATCTTCACTGGCTACTGGAATTTCCTTTGTATCTACCCTAAAATTACTTTCTGCTTCCACTAAAGTATTTCATTAAAGTAGTATTTTTTCCAGTAGTATTTTTGTCCTGCTGGGAATTGGAATTCCATTATTATACATTGATCAGTTATATGTAAAGATTTACATTCTGGAGCAGCTACAAAGTAAATTTTATATTAAAACAGCTTTTAATATATAGCAAAAATTTAAACTGAATTAACAAAAAATAAAAGTATTATTTCTGTTACATTCTTGTATCTCACCTACGTGTGCCTTGGAGCTCAAGATCTTGGAAATTGATTGCTTTATAATGTACCTATATTCAATAATTGGGCTTCTATCCATGAGCTAAATTAAACATGCAGAATAATAGAAAATACATGAATTTCCATCTGAAAAACACAATCATCTTTCACTTTAGACAAAGAAAAGTATAGAATAAACACCGCTCATCTAGAGGATCCCTACAGCCAGGGAGGCGAAAGGGAATGGAAAGGGGTGAAGTTTGAGGAAACCCCTCCAACTCCTCCAAAATGCAAGACATTTTTCTGAATCATGACTATACCCTTATAGTCATGAAATTCAGGATTGCCAATTCCCCTGCTAATACATTTTCCTATACATTCCCTAAATGTTTTCTTTTGCAAAAATAGGATTGACTTTCCCTCCACTGAAAAATGCCTAGCCACATAATCCTTGATCACCAAGGCAGGAACAGCCCTGTAATGCAATTTCCTTTCTGAAAGTTCTTAAAACTGAATTCAGAGTTAAACTGTCATGAGTAGCACTCCTCAGGGGTTCCTGGAAAACCATTTCCCCATCTGAGCATGTAACTCCGTGAAACCAAAAAGGGAAGCAGTCAATCTTGTCAGCTGTTTCTAGTCAAAAGTTTTTTGACGGCCGAGTAATAATTCTTAGAAATAAATTTCTGCTATGGAATTAAGTTCACTAGAGTGAAAGTTGTTGGAAAATTCAAAATTGTCAAAATTATTGAAATAAAATTTCTTTATTCACCTGAACATTTTTTAACTCCACTGTTTCCAGAATTTTCATCAGTAGTACTGACTTTCAGAGTCTATGTGAGAAAAAACAAACTGCAATCTGAACTTTTTGGGGAAGACAATAAAAGCTTACATCCTCTAACACTAGCAACAGATCTACTGTAAATGCATTATTTGCTACATTGGAGAGAATCTTATATAATCAACATGTAAAAAACCCCAAACAATAATATGTTATCTAGCATACTCTTTATCACTGCTTCCTTAATATGGTTTCAAACCCAAAGAAGAGTCTGTGTGCCTTAAAGCTTGTTTTTTAACCAACCATATCAGTTGATCTAATAAAAGATAATGACTCTACAAACCTTCTCTTTAAAAACATTTCACACAGTCTAGCTAGAGACAGAGAGGGGAAAATTAAGTTCACAAGCCTTGCTTGTGAAGTCCCATCGAAGGGCCGATGAATTTGTCTGGATGCAATATGTAATAAACAACCCTGTGAAAAAAAAAGGCAGAAGCTTGCACAGCATCTGCTTTGCAAACTTAAATAACTTGGCCATTTAAGTTGTTTTGTTTGGTCTATTACATATGGCAAAATGATCCAATTGATGCACTCAGTACCATCAGTATTTCATTTTAAAAAACTAATCTGTTCTCTTCCCTTCCCCTCCCCATGCTGATGGAGGATCAGTTTAATATCTGGATTGCTGGCAGTGCACTTGAGTGCTGGTGAGTCAGATAGATGGGAATGCTCCCTCTGAGTCAGTGTGGAGCCAGCCTCCCAGCATGGTGCTTGGGGACACTCTGGTGCTTGAGCTGCAATCATTTAGATCAGAGAAAACCAAAGCCCTGAACAGTTGCGGTCACTTGAAATCAGATGGAAAAAGCAGAGATATTACGCCAGTATCCTCAGCAAACTCAAAAGAAGACAATAATTGCACGAGGCCAGATCTGCTCACACTCTGCCAAGAACCTTGATGAGATAGTCTTCTTTGTTTTCTGCCATTAAATAGTCAAGCTCATTATTTTTATTTTTTTAAAAGTTGCTATGTTACACACAAGAAGTGGTTGCATTTCAGTGCTGCACAAAGTGATTCTGTTACATATAAGCTACAGGTTTGCACATGACAAGGAGTAAATCAGTTCTAGATGTGCTTTTGCATAGACTTCAATGGAGTTTAGAGTTGTCCTAGACTTTTTAAATTATCTATAATTCATCTGGGAGAATACAAAATGAATTTAATCACAAATAAATTCTTTTAGAAAAAAAAAAAATAATACTGCACTACCAGTTCTTCCCCTGGCCTGTAAGCTCTTTGCAAGCAGTGCCCAGATTCTTATTTTGTGTTCCACCAGCGCATAGCACAGTCAGCTCCTTTGGGTTTTTGAATGATGTATCTGAACAAACCTATCACAACAGTGATAACCCCAGTGACAACAATGTCCATGATAATAAATTCAACACTTTCCAGTGAATAACACATATAATTAATACACTCCATTTCTGTGTATTATTCAAGTATTTTTAGTTTCCCTTAGCAAAGTTCATGTCACTGACAATACATCTAATTAAATACACAGAAATGAACATCTGCAAAATCTCAAGCTACTAAGAAAGTGCTGATACTTTATTGCTTCAAGAAAGAAAGAGGACAGACTGACAGGGAAGTTTTTCTCTTTTTTCATTCTGAAACACTACAACTCTTGTAACCATCATCCTCCTCATTCACATAGTTGCATAGTTAGGTGGCAATTTACTAGGGAATCATCATGTGCACATAAAACCATCTGAGAAACAAAATAAATTCAGTGAAAGGGAGAATAACACTAACATTTCAAAGTGATCTGAGTTGCCCAGGTCAGAGAAAAAAGATTATGACATTCACAGTAAAACAAATAAACAAATAAACATTGCTTTTGCACAGTTTCAAAATGGAAAAGCATGTTTCCTGATATGTGAAGTTCAAATGAAGCTCCCCATAAAGTATATGTTGAGATCCTGACCTGAGAACTCAAGTGGCAGGATAGATCTCAATGCAAAATTACAAGGAATGAGTTCTCCACCCACCAACTTCAGCAGCGCTGCTAGGCACCATAATAATTAATTGAGCCTTGATATTTCATCAGCCGTTGATTACAGAGTGGAGCACAGAATTTCACACAGAAAGTGAGGCAATGTTTCAACAAAGTCAGGGGAAAAAATATCTCTTTTCACACAGTATTGTTTTGTGAATTTTGACATTTGATTTCACTTAGCTGAATGAAGAATAGACTGAGAGAAGGTGAGCATGCCAGAGTGAGAGGGAGAGACAAAGCTCAGGCAATTCACATGTTTAATAGCTGAAGAGATGGGAGCAGATTCTCCATTTGACCAAAATTTTGTTGCATGCAAAGGAGAGACCTTTTGGGGAAACAAGCAGCACTCCCAGATGTTTTGACCAGACTCAAGACACAGGCTCCCAGCCCAGAGCAATAGGAAGACCATCTCTCAGGCTGGTCAAGGCCCCCCAGTGAAATGTGGAACAGCTGAGCATAGGTGAAACAGACTCTGAAATATAGTCCTTGACATCCAGTGACTTGTTTTGGAGAGAAAGCCTTGCCCAAGGGCAGCTGCACCAGGATGTGGTGCCAAGCTGTCTCTGCTATGGGCATGTGTGTGTCAGCTCAGGAGTCAGTGGAGAGCTGTTTTATAAAGGGAGTTGAGAAATAAGTGTTAATTTTTATGACTGTCAACACTCACCTCAGCACTGTTCAAGTCCCTCAGTATCTCCTGGCTTTCAAGGAGCAAACCCTCTTCTGGTTGAAGAGTTTTGACATTGATTTTAGTGTAAGCTTTAAGGAGGTTTGGAGGGTATTGTGTGAAGGGGGTTTTTGTCCAGATACTCTGTTTAGGAAATCTCTCTGTTCCTCAACAGCATAATCTTTTCTGGGTATGTGTGGGGCTCTGTGTGTGTGTGTGTGTGTGCTGGAATTTCAGAGAATCACAGAATATTCTGAGTTGGAAGGGACCCACAAGGATCATTAAGTCCAATTCTTAAGTGAATGGTCCATTCAGGGGTCAAGCCCACAATCTTGGCATTCATTATTAGCACCAGGCTCTAACTGAATTTGTTTAAATCTGTTTAAGTATCAGGGGAAAAAACAAACATCCATGTCTTAGCTATTTTTGATTGTGTAAATTCTGTATGTACAAATGCAGTGAAATGTATTACCCTCATAGCAAACTTTTTATTCAACAACATGATGTAAACAGCTATTTCTGTTCTTTTTGCTAGGATTCGCAGTGCTTTGGATGAAAGAAGGTGGGGGGGGAGGAAATACTGGCATGTGTGAAATGTAGGAGAGGAAATGTAAGAAGAGAGAAATCAGAGCATGACACATAATAGGGCTACAGAAAGAGCAGCTGATAAAAAAAAAAGATAAGCATTGAAGAGGAAATTAAAAGACAACAAGTTATCCACTTGGAATTGATCAAGAAACAAGAGCATGTATGCCTGTAGTAACATCTCCATCTCCCATTGGCAGTTCCTCCAAGATCCAGGGTGTTCCCTGAGTCCTGGCTGACATCCAGCTTGGGTAATTATATTCTACTTACATAAAATTCCCCTTGCAGTTTCAATTGGACACCACTTTGCATCCCAAACTGTTCTGCAGTGTAGTTATGCCTACTTCACAGCGGAGATGGCTGCATTTCAGCAGGGAGCAAAGTTATCTTTTTATATAGTTCATATACTCTGTTATAAAGCACCTGGGACCCTTCTGCATCAAACGTGCTGTACACATTACGTTATCAGTAGTATTCAAGTTATTAGGAGAAATAGTATACAGTCATCATTTATCTACTGAGACAATAAATTCTCTGTTAAGTAGGGTCTAAGCTAAATCACAGTGCCATAGTAGTGCTCAGATGGAATTGAATGGCACAGTTATAAAAGTAATTGAACAAGCCAGTATGGCTACAGCTGGGGAAAGTAAATCAAAGGCCTAGATCCTCAGCTTAAGTAAAATAGATTCATAGAAGCTCAGCTATTTACACCAGTGGAGAATTTGCTTCAAAAACAACAGGCTGGCAAAGAGACTGACCACCCTTCCTAAAGTTTCAATGCTTTTCCACCCAGCGGGAGCAAGCAGGCAAGTGCTGATGAACGGTGTTTAAGCAGTAGTTGTAGACTTAGGGGAGGTTCTGAGGCCAAAAAATGTAGAGAAAGGGGAAAAATGCACATGCACACAGATGCAATGCAAGAAAAATGCAATGCACATACACAAACACATAAGGGAAGAGCCAGTGAAAGAGAAAACAGAGATTCAGAATGTAATTAGGATTGCAAAGTGACACAGGTGAAGAAGCCAGAAGAGGGGAATTGTGCTGTTGCCCAGTAGCTTGAAAAGAAATGTGACTGCTTATTAGTTTGGTTTTTTGTTGTGTTTGTTTTTGGGTTTTTTATGTTTAGATCAAAAGGGCATTAAGTAATTCAATCCATGTGTTTACACAGAGAACAGTATTAGCATGGGGATGCATGGAAGCCACATGGGAATATCTGCTAAATGAGACTACACTGAAAACAGCCATTCAGCACTCTTGCAAAACCCATTGTATGGAGGAGAGTTGACCACAGCATAATTCAACTAAGTGAAAGACAAAGCCATTGAGTGCAGCAGCTTGTGAGGCACAGGCAGGTTTGCTGTGCAACTGGTCTAACCTGTTACTTTTACAATCACTTCCACATCCAGAGTTAGGAGATAGAGCATGATATATTCTACAATGAAGAGTGTGACAGAATAAGATAATCAATTAGTGTGAAAGATAATCAATGTAGAAAAACCAGATCATTCAGCTTCCAGAATTTCTGAGAAGTGTGTTTTAAATATATTAAAAAAAAAAAAAAAAAAAAAAAAAAAAAAAAAAAAAAAAAAAAAAAAAAAGAGTTTAAATTCATTTGTGTAAATTGTGTTTTTCTGGATCATGCTTTTGGGCTACTGAAGAGCCACTGGCACTCCATTTACTATGTCTTACTATAAAATGTAACATGAAAAGGACTGCATAATGAGACACAGACATTTTTCAGAGCATGATTTTTATGCTGAAGAAAGCTGATTTGGATCTGCAAAGTAGACTTACGAGATGAACCAAAAATCTGTCATCCTTAGTGAAGTTAGAGATAAGGAATTTTTGAGGCGCAGCATCACCAGCCAGTCAAGGTAGGTGATTGTCCTGCTCTGCTCTGCATTGGAGCATCTCACCTTGAATATTGTCTCCCCAGGCTCCCCAGGGCAGTGGCCACAGCCTGACAGATTTCAAGAAGCATTTGGACAACACTTTCAGGCTCATGGTGTAAGTCTTGAGGTGTCCTACATAGGGCCAGGAGTTGGACTTGGATGATCCTGATGGGTCCCTTCCAACTCAGCATATTCTATTATTCTGTGAGGCTCTGTAGAATACATTATTATAGACACTGTTTCAAAAACCTTGTCAAGGTGCAGGTAAAAATGTTATTTTGTGCCAGTATTTGGCATCTGCTAAAGAAGAAGGAAGTCAGTTGAGAAGATGATGAGTTTAGCTCCTACTGTTTTTTAAATGACCAGACAGGCCTGCTACAAACTTCAGAAGATACCAAGATTATAAACAAATCAGTTGAAATAGATTCAAACAATTAAAATTAGATTTCAGAGAACATGATGAATTAGTTCCAAAGAACATGATGAACAGAGTCAAAGGATGATATATTTTAACAGGAAATAAATAATGCTAGATAATATAATATCAAAATAGTTAAAGTTTAAAGTACAGCAACAGCAGCTACTTCATAATTGGAAAAAAATATATTTTTTCAGAAACACCTAAAGACAATAGGGAATAAAGCTTAAGAAAATGGGTCAAGGAATATTTTTTATTATTATTTTGTACATACAGTGAAGTATTTTGTTGAATTATAGAACCACATATCTGAAAATCTTACTGAAGCATCAGAGACAAGACTTAGTTCTTTATTGTGGGCCTGCTAATGCTCTTCAGAATTAAGCTAAATTACTGTGTCTTTCAAGACTCATATTTTTGACAAATGTCTAAGACTTTTTGATCTTTACCATGTATTTCACACTGGTTCACAAGCTAACTTTTCAAAAAATTAGCTTTTGATTTTGCGCCTTGCATTTTGTCAACTGGATTCTTGTGAGCTTTGGGTTAGCAACTTTAAGCCTCTGCTTCACAGAGGCTAATTAAATTAAATCAACTGAGTGAAAAGGCAGCCTCTCAGGTCTGCAGTAGAACAGGAACCAATCCCAGAGGGATGAGGAAGGGTAAAGCAGCAGCATGCAAGCGTTTCCCCTTCCCCCTTCCTCTTTGTGGAAGCTGTCCTAGGCACTGTCCAGGAGGCTGTCAGCTGAAACTGGCGGCTGCCATCAGCTAACACTGGGCACATGAAAATGAGCCAAAAAGACAGCAGAAGGAGAATGGAAGTGCCAATGTCCTCAAAATTCTGGCACTGAATGGAAATAAAATCTCCTTTATCTACCTCACTAATTTGTTTGATTAAGGGGATGTGACTTATCTCCATACATTGGGGACTGGTGAGAAAGCTGCTGGGAGACGGCTTTTGAAATCATGTGTGCCATTGATTGCAGCTCCCAGTCTGTAGGCAGCAACTACTGTATTATCCCCTGATTAGTAGGATGGCCTCACTATAGGGAAGTCTGTGTAGCTGGGAAAGCTTAGGGTAATTTCTACTCATACGTGCCACAAGGTTGCAATCAGCAGACATAATTTGGGGTCATAGTAGTTATCATGTCAGGTACAGGTGGAAGTTTAGAAAACTCACCTTCACAGGACTATTTTTTCATATTGCAATATGAGCCCACGGGTTAAAGGTTTAAGTATCCAAGTCAGCATTCACAATTGGAACTGGAAATTATTTTGCCGTATGCATAAATATGGCAGTAACCTTTCCTCTTTGAATGTGATGTAGTCTTGTGCTAAGTGGCTGAAAATATGGATGCAGTGAGCTCAAAGAAGGAGATAGGTCTGCAGGGAGAAGAAATGTGTGTTAATTAACTGGTTGTTAACATAAAGAGAGGGGGGCATTTCAAAAAACAAAAGTGCTTTCAAGCACACAAGCTCTTCTTCAGGACTAAATTTCATGTTCTTACACTCCTTAAACTCAATCGGAGCTTTAACGTGAGCTCATTCATCTCACACATTTAAATTGCAAATAGAGAGGATATAAGATTCATCCTAAAGGAAATGAAATTACCTACCATTAAAGAAATGATGGGGTTGTTCTAAATAAAGCCTCGAGTGCTGGAGCATCTTGACCCAAAGTGGGTGTAGAGTTCAGAGAAGGCAAGTCAGAACACTTTTTAGCATTGGTTTACCCACCTGTTAAACGGGTCTAACAGTCAACCTCAGAAAAACAGAGAGAATTAATTAACATATCTGATGTTCTCTGAGATTCAAGAGAAGAGAAAGAATACAGTGCAAAATACTATTCTTATTTTTGTCATTTTGGTGATCCATCATCCCACAGCTCTGTGGGGACAGGAACTACTGTCTGATTCAGCAGGCAAACACATGCAAAAGCCACTGAGATTTCCCTTTGTTGTGGGATGTCAAATGTGTTTTTATTTTTATTTAATTATTGGCCTTTATTGGGAGTGAGTTCCAATTCTGAGTGCTTTCATGGGACAACATATGATGAGGTGGTACCAAGGGAAGTGCTGCAAAGTAGGTCAGGTACCACAAATGTAACCAGACAAGTCACTCAGGGGAAGTTCAGCTGTTTCAAATAAGTCAGAGACTACAGCCTGGAAGACAGTGATTAAAGTTTAGAAGCCTTTACTGAAGGCTCAGCGTGATAGGCCTGAATCACTCCAGCAGTCAGATAAAGTTGTGATATTATCAGTTTTCAGTCATCATGGTAAAATTCTGATCCTGCCAACCTTACTCACATCAGGGACTATCCTTTGCCTGGCAAGGAGACCCATTTGCTGTGTTCACACATCATAATTGAGGTCTGAGCCTAGAATAAATAAAGGCGTATGAAAGACACTCAGTGCTGTCGACATTAGATAAACTTTGCCTAGGCATTTGAATTTTTATCCAAATTGAGCTTGCTCATTGAATCTTTTGTGGTTCTTACACAGGTAGGACTTAAAATATTGTCAACCACCCTATGTAATTAAATGAGTGTTTGTAATCAAATAGCCTCAATACGTGTTGAATTTGAGCTATCTTCTCTCATTCACAAAGGAAAAATAAATCTGGAAGAGAGAGATACTTTGGAAAAATAAATCTAGAAGAATTTTTTTTTTTTTTTTTTAACTAAAACCGAATCTTTAAGAGCTACCTCATACATACCTGTTCACATCTGCCTAATTTGACGGTCAGTTATAATAATAAATTCCCAATCCAGCCTTTTTAATCTATGTAATCATTGTTCACCTTTAGCAGCACAATTTCTTAAAGGGGGTAGTGTTTGGTGTTACACTGGCCTACATTTCAACAATTTCCTTACCTTATTGCTGATCTTTGCTAGCTTCAGGTTTTGCCTGTACTTATGTTTTTATAATATGTTTTTTTTTTGCCCTGGAATGGAAAACAGAAGTCTGGGTTTATTTTTGGTGGTTTTTTTTGAATGATTGGTTGGGGTTTTTTTCCCTTAATATGCATTTCGATTTAGATATCAAGTTGGTCCTAATGCTGATTTTTGACAAAATTAATTATACCAGCAGTGCCTTATCCTGTAGTGTTTTCCCCTTGACATCCTGGGCTGTTACATGCTCCTGGGCAGGCAAGCCTTACAAAGATGCTGTTGCACAGCTCTTGTTTAGTATTTAGATCTTTAATATTTAGGTCCTTAAAGTGTTTTGTGTCTACTTCTAGCAGGCTTTGTGCCAGTTCCCCAACAATGTAGCTGAATCAGTAACTTGGAGCCAATTCCATGATAGTGGGTCCAGCAGTCTGCTCTGGGCATGTATCTTGTGAGTCCTGCAGCCTGCATACCTCTTTGCCAAACAATGATATAATCAATAAGCTGCCAGCTCTTGGATCAAGGATGTATCCAAGATATTTTAGGCTTATCCAATTACCGAATAATTGTGTTTGCAATAACTAGCTCGTGTTCAGCACATTTGGTTATTAGAAGAAAGTTGATTGCTGCTGACTCTTTCAGTGCCAGTACAGCCAGAAAAGCTCTACTTTATCATGTCTCCATTAAGCTTAGAAAAGTTACGTCTGAGTGTATTCCTATTTTTGGTGTCATGTAATGACATGCAGCTTATTCACATTGCTGTCCTCCAGCAGGGTTAGTGCAAAGGCTTTAAAGATATTGGCACTATGCCTCCAATTTCCTCTTCTCCCCCTTACACAATTACAGAGCTTTAAATGATAGTCCCTAAATTCTCAGTCAGCTCCTGAAGCCACCCAGTGAGACAGCAGGATGTGGAGCTATTCCCAAGCACCAGTGAGCACTGAGTACTGTGCTCCATGAGTCCCTTCTCCCTGCAGCTGACAGCAAATCAGTATAACCCACCTGGCAGGTACAGGTTCTCTTTGTTATGCAAACTGGTGTTTTTCAAGGCTTTTCACTCTCCAGACAAAGAAATAACCTATAGGCACTTCAGAAAGCTAAAACCAAAGAATTCTAGCCATTCTGGAATAGTCCTGCTTCAGTGATTTCTTTGAATACAAGTGTAATAACTGCCCCAAACACGATAAAAAAATGTTAATATATTTCCATGGTCATTCTTTTGGAAATGTTGCATTTCCAAGGAGATCCCAGGATGCAACTTTGTAGCATGAGCTGGCCCCACCTTGATTTTCAGTCCACAAATTCAATAGGACTCCTTTGAGAAATTCTAGCAAAATTTTCTTTAGAAATCATGTTTCAAATAGATGTTCCACTCATGCACTTGGTAGGCAAGCATAAATAGGTTGCAAATGAGGCTGCATGGATCAAATTTTTAAAATGTTTTTGTAACTCTCGATTTTCCTAAAAGGACTTTAGTCTTGAAATTTGAGGAGGACATCAAAAAAAAATCACACTGAATATGCTGGACCAACAAAAAAAAAAAAAATTTACATATTTCAGAACAATAGACATTCATTGTCAAAGGGTGATGAGAGCAGAAGCAAATATCCATGGATCAACAAGTGAGTTTCAGTCTGTATCCAGAGGTGTGTTCCTTTATATAGCACTTAACACGAGCTCCCAGGAAACCAGAGGGTGAACATTGAGCATATCACAGATGTAAGGGTTTTCAGTGGCACTGGTTGAGGTTCAAAAAAGATACAGATGCCTTTCAATCAACAGCCAAAGGGAACCACATACCCTCTTTCCTGGAAACAGGTAAGGTGCTGGGATTGTAGCACTATGCAGAAGCAAATACAGGAAAGGATTAAAAAAAAAAAATTAAAAAGACAAACAAAGACAGTTTGAAACAAGTGGTAACATCACTTTTAAGGCTTTTTTGGGTTTTTTTTTTTTTTTTTTTGTACTGACAGTTTTAAAAATCACTTTAAATCCACATAAAAGTACAGTATGTGGGATTCAAATAAACACAAGTGGCCTACTAATGCACTAACGTGTATGTAATTATTTTAAAATCTGGTTGCACAACAATGAACTCTGCTTTTCATCTTAATCTCATGGAGGAGAAGAGATTTCTGTGGTCTTGGTAAAATGCAATCCACGCCAGGCTTGGACTAGTCTGGCCACCCAGGTTTGCCTTTTCATACATCTGATAGATGTGTTTTGACAAGTTATATTAAGTACAAAGCAGGCCACCAGAGCAGCATGTGGAGTTGATATAGACAGAGACAGAAAGGCAAATAACAGTATGAACACACTTTTGTAGGCAGTATTTGCCATAACCAAGTATCCCCCCCCATACATCATATTACCACACTTCATGAAGGAAAAAAAAAGTCAATGTAAGAAACAGGGTTTAAAGGCTTTCAAAAGGCAATATTTTATGCAGGATTTACAGTCTTTGCATCTCCCTTATCTGTGTCAGGTTTGTTTTATTTTTTATATTTTTTTTAGGATCTGAATTGTTACCCTTAGTGTACCTTTCATTTTACACTGGTTCAGTTAAGGGTAATGTCAGAGTTTCCATTCCCACTCCATCCTTCACTTTCTATTAATACCAGTGTATGTTTCATTTAGTCACTCCTCTGAAAACTGGTGCAGAAACTTCATAAGGGGAAAAAAAATGCTGGCACATGCACACCTGAATTGATTGCCCTTTTCTTTCACAACCATCTTGAGTACATCACCGTCATCCTCCAGAGCGCTCCTAAACAAGTTTTGGCAAAGGCAAAAACAAACACTATTTTAGAACATCTTTGGATGCACTTCCAAAATGCAAAACTAATTAATCAGTAGTCTCTGAGAGACTCAGCTAAATGTGGCTGCTTCTTTGACACTGATCTCAGCTTTGATGTGAATATAGAAAGCATGTGAGCAAACCCCCTAAAAGAGGTAATGGGTTTCAATTATTTATTTGTTTGGAAGGCGGGGGAGTAGAAGGTTAGCAATAAGTACACAGCTAATCCTGCTTAGGCCCTCCTGACCACGAGGGTGTTTAACTCCCTGCCTCCTGACACTGTGTCTGCACAGGATGCAGTAGGATGCCTTTCTTGGGCTGTCATTGTGCCAAGTTCCTTACAAAGCAGGATATACTTAAAGGACATGTATACTGTCAAGCCACATATAAAGACTGTGATTTTTAATTATTCATTAGCAACAGTAGAGAGCTGCTAGCTCAACATATAGGCCCTTCCCCTTGCTTCGTTTAACTGTCATTGGTTTTCAAGTCAAAAGTGTGTATTCTGAGCGTTAGCTAGTCATTAGCATCGTATTCTCCAGACACAATATAATCATCCTAATAATTGATTGTAGTGAAGGTAGTCACTTGTATCCCATACAATTCTCAGCCATGAACTTTGTCCTCTGCAGTTTATTATGCACAGAGAAACATCTTGATGTTATAATCTATCTTCCTCACAAATTTACATCAAAGGGCAACAAGCTACATAGTGCTCCTTCAAAACATACCACTTGTATGATGCTGTAAAAGCACCTGCTTTTTTTGAAAAGCATGTTATTAGCAAATGTGAAATTAAAATAAAATGCACTAAGTGAAAGCCTTCCTCATACAGATTATGAAAGTATGGCGGAAGAAAACACACACAGGATTTTTCTTTGGAAATAACACCTATTAAAATAAAGTAGAGTGACTTTTGTGTCACAAACAAGGGGGCTATATTGATACTAGACTGATTAAGAGAAAGTGCCTGTAGAAGTAAGAGTAATCTGCAATACTTATGTGATAAATACCTTGGGAAAAATGCCTGCTTTCCTTGTTGACTGGATCAATTTAAAATAATTTCATGTTCCTAAATTATTTATAAGTTCTACTGTTTTTCTCTCCCCCTACACAGACCTGTCTAATGCAATATATAGACAGTGAAACTTGGAAGTTTTCAAGATGTCTATTTATAAAAGTTTTAAATCTGATTTGCCACACAAATTCTCTAAGCCTAAATATAGTCCTCAAAAGGTGCAAATGAAAAGGGACAAAAAGAAGTCACTGAAATATTTACAAAGATGAGGAGAAAAAAAACCTGTGCTAAACAGTAGCTAATTGTAAACCCATTTTCACCCTCTCCTGCCTCCAGCTCAAAACCAATGTGATAAATGACCTCTGGAAGATAAAATATAAATCTTCTGTATTAACTTGATAGATTAGATTCATATACAGAACTCTTATTACAACAGTGATTAGGCACTTATTTATATACAATGAATAAGTATCTTAAAAATCTGGAAAGCTTATTCATCTGTACCATGCAGATGCATTTTTTCACCATCTTTAAGAAAGAAAAGAGTGTTGGACTGGAAAGATCTCAAAGAGGATAACTATCTTCTTAGAAATTTATCCAACTCTTATCACAAGAAGACGTAAATGCTATGAAAATCTTCAGAAACCAATCGTGACATGATGTCTACAAGCAGAATGAAGAGGATTTAATAAGTCACTGTTGCCACTTGAGTGTAATTCTGAAACCAGCATCTCAGTGTGATGGACACTGAAGTATCAAAGATGGGAATAGTCCCAGTTTATCCAGCATAAACAATTTTCCTATAAAATAGGAGACAATTCAGGAAAAATGGTAATATTTTCTCTGACAGAATGGAAGGAAATTTGAAATACTGATATCATCAAAAGTATTCATTTACTATGTGTCTCAAATTACATCCTTAACTGGTTACTCAAAGATCACTCCAGCTTTTGCAAATGCATAAACCCTTAATAAGTTTATAAGCTGTATAATTTCTGACTTAATCACCAGACACTCTTAACACAGAAAGCATTGCTTTCTCCTGAGGACACCCAGCAGTAGCAGTTACTTTTTGAAGTTATCATTCAAACCAGATGCCATTCCAACAAACCTATTCATAACTATTTAAAATCTATTTTTCCAATAGTAATGACTAGATTTTTTTTTACTTTGTTCTTGTAGAAGGATAAATGCTTTTATTAGTTGTTGCACACAACAATAAGGCTTTAAAAGAGAAGTGGGAAGCCTAGTGAACTCAATGAGTTGTAATATTCTATTTTACTGTAGAATTTGTGGTTGAGGGTGCATATGTCTTCCTATTAATAAAATATATACAAAAATAGTATTAAATAAATCAGAATTTTCAGATAAAATAACACTGTGCCTACCATGGCATTAATTTGCAGTATGAATCTTAAAACATTAGGATTAATATTCTGTCTGAGGCATTCTAAATTATTTTGTGTTTTTCTCCTCTTAGTAAACTTTTGGAAATGTGATCAACTGACATTTTGCAAGAGCCTGGTCTCCATCTCTATTTCATTAGCTCTTACTCAGATAGATGGAATCTTTGACAGTTCTTTAGCCCTTGGTCACTGAAGACACCTGTAAGACAGTCAATTTTCTAGACCTGACAACAGAACTAACTTCTACATCTTCTTCTATACCCTTAGAGTCTCCTCTCTCCTGTGGGAGATTCATATTAGAAAGTACATTTCCGAATTCCATTTCAAGGAGCTGTTTCAATTCTTTCTCAGTGAACAACTTGTCAGCTCTACCTATTCACTGATCTATGTTTCTCATGCAAACCTAGAAAATGCATGCAGCACACTGTACATTTCCCTATGTGACCATGGTTGGGCTTTGTTAACTTCTAAGAAGGTTATTATTTACATCTGATGAATGATTAAGTGCTCTATAACAATGCAAAGAAATTTGGCCTGTGTGGTCCAGCTGCTAGATGAATTTCATTGCTTTTAATTGAGCTTGGTATGTGGAATATTTAGTAGTCTTCAGCATAAAAAATCTTTGCTCAGGCAGGAAATGTAAATATTTTCTTCTTCCTTACAAGAGGAAAAGGTCAAGTTTTACTAAATTGCCCATATCACATTTCTCAATATTATAAATTTTATCAAAAGCTCAAATTTTTGTTCGAATAGGAATATTCATTTATCCACAATAAATATATTTAGTAAGTGACTGTCTAGCCTAATAATCCTCTTGCTTTTTACTTTTGTCACAGTGTATAGTGTTACACAGTGTGAACAGCAATAATGGTCATGTGCTCATAAGAGTAGATTCATTTTGGCAAGTCTTGTTAGTTGACAGGTATGTAATACAATTGCCTTGCGGCTTTGAGACCAGGTTTCAAATACAGCCTTCACTGAAGTGACTGAAAATCATTCAGATCTCATAACTGTATCAAGTGACAAGTAACGTGACTTCAGTCAGTATGTGTATGGGACCTGATGTACACTAGCCAGTCAAAAGTGCTTTATTCAGTTCCCTTTATTCAGTGCCATAGGATCTCTGACCATCAGAAGACACTTAAGGCAAGGGATTAAGGCCAGCAACACATAACTATCTTTCTAAATATATTCATATCCTTCCAACAAGACATTTATGTGCCCAGCAGCTGTTTCTGTAGGTTTTGTACTCAGTGACCACTAAAGGAACTCAAGTCCCTCACATACACAATAAGGGCACTGTACTAATTGTCAACATTAACTGCCAAAAGCAGCAATTCTATCAAGTTGATGTTGAGTCAGACATGGACTTGTCCTGATTGGGTTACTTTTTAACGCTGCTGGACACCTCTCACTGTAATGCTTTCACTGCTCACCAAAGAGTGCCAAACGTTGGCATCTCATTCATGCTTGTCATTGCCATGATATCACACATTAGGCTCTAAGAGGAAACAAGATTTCACCTTATTATATCATATACAAGGAACATGTCAGTCACATGAACTCATGGTCAGAAAAGGAAAATGGAGTTTATGTCCAACAGCCAGTGATCCTGCAAGCTTTAGGTAAGATATTAATTTCCTCTTCTTTTCACATCTTTATCCACTACAAAATAAAATTATTAAGAATAACAATATGTGTGCTAGACACTCTGAGACATACAGCTGGTTTACAATGTTTTTATCCATGGGCACAATGTACAGCATGTGCAAGTATGTTTATTTTATTATAAGCATCTCAAAACCCATTTTATTCCCCCAAAAGTTTTCTTTTAAGGAAAAAGCATAATGCAGATAAAATGTCTTCCAGCTCAGAAGAGAAACTCGTTGTGTTTTCACTTTGTGGCATGGCAAGTAGCATGGATGAGGCATATTGCTTCTAACTGTAACATGGTCACTCACACCAATAGTGGTAGAGGATACTGAAATGCCTGGAGGGAGAGCTCTCATTAGACCAGCAAAGAAGAAGGATGCCATAGGAAAGGAAGAAGGTGGAGTTTGACTATTCTCAGAATTTTGTACTCCTCTCCTTCACTACCTTACTTTAAAGCTTTCTTATTCAGAAGGTATATTCCTTTTTTTATTCAGGTCTGACCTTTGAGGTTTTCAAGCCTTTTTGAGTCCTGCCGCATCTTTTCCTTTCTATTTATTATACATATTCTCTCTTCTTTCTTTTTTTTCCCCACCCAGTTTTCATATTTACAGACTGAATCCTTCAAGATGTTTTTTTTTCCCTTCCTCCACCCCAACTCTCAGTGAGCCCTCTGAATCCCAAGGAAACACTTCCTGCTCTGCCCCAAGGCTTTACACTTTATCTCATAGTATCTCAGTGTTCTCTGTGCTGTTTACAGCTCCTCCCAATTAATTATCATATGCTGATGTCAGTTACACACTGGAAGTAGCCACAACATTTGAGGGGGTGCTATTTTTATTCCCCATTACCTCTCAGTCTGTCTCCTCCACAGTCAGAATCACAATTCCAGCTCTTCCTTGACACATTTCTCAATGAAAAAACTAAATAATCTGTAAAATCTAGTGTGATTACACTCTAAGATGACTGAGTTGTTGGGGTTGGTATCATTGACTTCACTGTTAGTAACTTGACTACCATATCCTTTGGACTGAATCAAGATAAACCAGATTTTCCTCAGAGAAAGTTACACAGAAGGGAAAAACATGACTTTCAAGTAAAAATACGCTGTAGCACAGTCACCCCCTTTCCATGCTGTGTCATTCAAGCCATAATTTTGGGAAAACATAGGATGTCTATTCCTCATACTGATAGCTGTAAGCACATGAGAATTGTGTGTGATCATTGCTACCTGTAAAAAGTCTTTTGAATTATTTCTAACAGTCCCGTGTTTTCTTCTATTTCTCTAAAATCACTGCAGTGTTCATTACAGAAAAATCCATTTCTTCATAAGTCTGTAATGTTAATGAATGCCTCAATGCAGTCTTGAACTTCACCAGCACAAGTCAGAGGAGCTCACTGAAACCCAGTGATATTATTTACAGCAGCTTAAGATTTGGGGGTCTGGGCCAGTGTTGAGTGTTAATGATCTTATTTCATTGAGCAAATTACTACAGAAACAAGCACAATAAATATGAATAACATTCACAGCAGTATGAATAGAAACACACCATAATTTTTAAAACTGAATTATATCTGTTTAGGCAGGTAGAAAGTATTAGATATTCATGCATCTCAGGTAACCTGCATAGAAGTTTAGGTCCATATCAAAACTGTGAGAAGCATGGATCTCTAATTTGTATTATTTATAGCATACAGAACTGAATTCATGCTGTTGGCCTCATCTGCCTTGAGGCTTCTTTATCAGGATTGTTCTGTGTAGCAGCTTACACATAGAAGATCCTTTACATACAACTTTGAGAATTTTATAACTAAAAAAGTACATGGTAGAGCAATTAATTTGGCTAAATATCTTGTGACGTATCTGCAAAATTTCAACATGCATTCAAATGTTAGAACAAATATCCTGTGACTTGTCATGGCATCTGCACTATTAAACAAATATTTGAGAAAAGCCTTCGATTCTGATGGTGAGTGGAATCCAGGAAATTGTACAAAGAAAATGTAACTTAGGACATTTTCTTTTTTCTTTTTCTTTTGCAGATTTTGCACCTCTGACATTATTAATCAATAGAAGAATAATTGTACAGATCAAGCATAGATTTATACATGAAAGTTTCCCAAAGATTTAATGTCCATTTTTTTTACCAGCAGTACATTTCAATAACAGGCCACTTAAAAAAATGGCTACCACTTAAATCAAGAATCAATTAGAAACATTAATAAAAAAAGGCCTGTTAACTTCCATTAGACCCTGAATGAGCTTTTTAATCTCTATTAATCATGCAGTTAATCATTGTTTTTATCAAGATTGTAAAAAACAGGGATTTTTAATTCCTTTCAAATAAATTAAAAATCAGCTTTGTTTAAAAACTACATCAAAACTTACCTACAATAAATGAGGAAGGGAATGGAATTCACATGTTCAGTCACTTGCTCATGGACTGAAGTAAACACTGGTGGAAAACAGAGTAAGCTAATTGGAAACTAGTATAGCATCTTAATCTATGATGAAGACTCAAACCACAAAGCTATTTAAAAGGCCCTGATTCAAGACTGGGCCTAAGGAATGCAGAAAATTACCCTACAGTTTTGTCAAAATATTTTTTTTTTCATAGGGGATAGTTAAAGCATATTATTCCTTCCTGATTATGTACTAATATTTCCTTCTAGAAATAATTACATAATCAGAGGATCATAGGATGGTTTGGGTTGGAAAGGACCCTAAAAATCATCAAAATCTTAATGGCTCAGTGAACTTTTCAGAGATAACTTGCACTAGCTGTCATACAGTGGTCACTGCCTACAGACCTCACAAGTGGGGAGAAGGCTGCTGAATTTTTTGTCAGGTTGAGAAACCATCCCAAACCCTTCCTTTTCTGGGAATGATGTCACCTATTCTAATCCTATTTTCTTTTTATGTGCCATCATTTATGGTTGAAATTATGTGCATCAAAAAAAAAAAAAATTAGAAAGCTGTGATGGGTATAGCAGGCAAAGAATTAAATCCTTTTTAACATTTCCTGCATTCATTTTCTGTGTCTCTGATAGAAGATCTGTATCATCCACTGTGACACTGGCGGGCTGAGAAGTGCGTAGGTGGGAATGAAAATACCCTGTGGGATTTTGGGGCTTGTGCAGTGCAAAGGGACATAGTACTTGCCTCTGTTAAAATTTTATGCAGAAAACCATTCAAATTTCAGTTTAATGTCCAATCTTTCACAATGCTCACCTAAGCCTGGCCTTTAAGGCCACCCCAACTGCAATTAACACCAGCAGCAGTTCAGAACATAATAACTATATAGCTCAGACGTGAAAATTTCCACTTTAAAAAGCAGGGGTGAACCTTCCTTCTGTGTGAAATGTTCATACACTCGTGAAAACATCAGGCATTTTCTTCTTGCTTGGCTTACAAATATTCTCCCTCTTACACACAAAAGAACGGGTACATTGCACAACAGCATCAGAGGGAGCCTGGGGGCAGCAGTGCCATGCGTTCAAGAATTACCTTGGGGCTCTTCAAGACAGGCCACTGGAGGCGGAGGTGACACAATGAATTCAGAGAAAGTGGAGGAGTGCTGGCTGAATAGATTCTTATGCATTCTCTGTATTTAGTAATACCCACATATTGGCATTGACATGAGTTTCAGAGGCAGAAGGGTTGAGATGCAACATGGCATTCATAACGAAGACTGATAGAAGCAAAATAGGAACAATACTAAATGGGACATCATTAAATATTATCATGAGATAAAGTTAAATTTATTTAGTAGGGAAAAAAAGTTCTCCTAAGAACTGTATTTCAAAGACTGACATTTCATTGCTTGGCACATTCCAGCAATGACTGAGAATTGAACAAAGATATTGCAGTCTAAGAAGATCAGGGAGCAGAATATTACACTTCAATTTTTAATGCGTGAGTGAGTTTAGTGTGGGCTGAAGGTAGGAGCTGATAAAGCAAGGAGGTGCTATGCAACCTTCAGTCAAACACATTCTGTTTCATAACTGCCAGAGGCCTTCTCAGGTGCTCTTGGTCGCTCTGGCAAAGAACATGGCTGTGTGCAGTTGTATGCAGGAAGGACCAGGTTATTTCTCTGGGGTGCTTCCTCTAGCCAGAACAGAGATCTCCACCTAAGAAATGAAAGCTCCTAACTGCAATAACCTGAGCCATCTAGACCATATTGTATTTTTTAGATTTTATGAGCTCATGAAAGACTTTCAGACTTTCAGCCATAGTTAAGACTTGAGGGCAGAAGGGGAAGATGTGCTAAATATAGCAAAACAAAGAGAGATTCACTCTCCTAGAGGGAATACGAAGTCATGAAAATCCCTGCAAAGACTCCACGTTCTCCATAGAGTATGCAACACTGTAGGTTTTGGAATACACACATTGGTAGAAGTATTGCTACACAAGTGCTAAGCCACTCAGTGACTAACTCCAAACCTAGGCCTGATTTTACACACAACAGTAGAAGCTACCCAATGCCTACATTTATTTAAATGCAGTTGATTTGAACTACAGGGATTTTCTTAAATTTTCTCCAACTTTTTACTGCTTGAAACTCAATCACCACCTAACACTTGAATCCCATTCTGATCAACTCTCTCCTTTTTTTCTGGTCCTTTCCTGTTAGGCCCTGCAGTTATGTTTCCCAGGTGCAGGCAGTTGGTCTTCCAGCCATCCTAGTTCACAGTGAGTTTTGAACAGCAGCTGTATCTCAAGGTGGAGAGTGTATCTATGAATATGGTATTCTCAAAATATTGTTCAAGGCAATAGTTCTCCTTCCTTAAGGTATGTTGTGCTTTAGTATTAGTAGGGCCTTCTTAACCTATTCTATCTTGATGCAGCTGTTTCACCCTTCAGTAGCCTGAAGGCTGGAAAAAACACATATCACCACTTCTTTTTGAAACATCTTGTTGGTGCTATTTACCACACCCTGGTACGTTGTGAGGTTTTGTTGTGATTGCTTGGCTTCTGCAAGCTGGGTGTTACCAAACATATTCAACAGTCCCTGTCCTATCTGAGTTACAGAGATTTAAATGCTAATTTACCAAGTTCTGCATGAAACAGAGGTTTCCTGGCACCTAGGCTATCCTTTACCAGCAAGGTGCTAGGATCTCTCTTCCCTTTGTATCTGTTTTTTATTAATCTAATTAGAAGATTTATGCTACTGTCCAGTAGTGAGGTGACCTATCTAGTATTCTACCAAGGACAAGTGAGTGTTCAATGGTTTGCTATCTATTCATTAATATTCAGGATTTGCCATCCTACCTCACAGAAACATTGCCAGTTTGGAATAGGAAACTGTTCAGTCTAATTTGGTAGCAGTTTTCTGTGCTCCTTTCTTCACAGTGGTTCACTCCACTCTTACCTTGCTCTCAGCTGTAACATGTGCAAAGAGTGGATGGGGGCAAAATACAGTTTGGGACAGTATGAATTAATATGAACTTTCTGCTGAGGTAAAAAAATCTTGCAAGCAAGAGGGAAAAAGTAAATAAAGCCTTTCTTCTTTCTTGGGAATGACCCTGGGAAACTAAAACCAGGGGAGCCATACAGAGAGAGCTATTGGCCCTGGGAAAGGCTGGTACTGAGTTTTTCATCTGTATTCAGACATCTTTTGAAATCAATATCTGAAAATGAGGTAGTTCATTAAAAATGTCAGAAAATCATAGTTATGGTGTTATGGAAACAAAATGGGTATCTTTATTGCAAACCTCTGCTCTGGATGCAAAAGTGCCAAGAATATAACTACTCATATAGGTCCAATTGAAATGTTTTCTTTTTACACTTCCATTTTGTTTCATACCTTAGCTCTGTCTTCTACAGTTTATCTGAAATGCACCTTTGAGTTTCCTTGTAAGTTATTGCTTTTTAAAGTGAAGTATTTGCACTGCCTGCAGTATGCATCCAGCTTGGGTGAAATTCCTTTTGGAGTTATCCTTATTGTCCAAATAGGCAACTACACCCAAAAGAAGCGTGCTTAACATTTCCAGGGTTTTGCTACCCTGGTTTTATGTTGCCAAAGGTAATGAAATAGTGCAGCCCAGCTGGCTGGTTTTGGTGATGAAGGTCCTGCACTTGGAAACTATCAACTTTTTGGTTTCCTGAGGAACAGCAGTTCCCAGAAATTTACCTGCCATGGAAGCTGCTTAAAATGTTAGATTAATTATTTTTTTCAGTAAAGAAGGAATTTTTTTAAATTAAATCATGCATATATTTTCATTCCATATTTTATCAAATTCAAGTAACTATTTCTTTTATTATTTGAAACAAAATATTTAAAAATATATTCTTCTTCCCTGTGCCTTCTCTCTTCTCTCTGATTGTCTTATGGAGGAAAAAAAAAGACAGACTTAAATAGTATCCAAAAATGGAGACTTAATTGAAAAGTCACTTTAGGAAAGAATCTTTATCCACTTGCAAAAGACGATTTTTGATATTCTGCAAAGGGAACTATGGTGACCACTTATTTTTATCCTGTGTAATAAAAGACAACTCTTATCTCCAGTTCCAGCACTGTACTGTACCCAAACTGTTTAGCCCACTAACAGATTCAGCAATTCACCGTGAGTTATGGCTTAGGGTTTTTTTCTTTCTCACTTATCAATTATTTCCTATTTTCCTGCCAAAATAAAAAAGCCAAATGCATTCTAAAACAAAAATGTCAGAAGTTCTTGCTTAGAGACTGACCTTTGACAAGCAATGTGTTTGTTCTGTTTTTTTTGGTGAGACAAAATTAGAGAGAAGTGGCTACTTGACTAGGGCTAGTATAAATGTCTGGTGAAGTCAGCAGTGTTCTGGCACACTTACTCTTATTTGAGCCTCTTATGCTCTTCAAAATAAAAATACATATAGTGAAAACCAATCTGCAACAAATATTCAAAAGCAAGAATTGACTTTCTCTGCTCAAGGTACCTTGAAATTATAAGAAAAACCTCCAGGCACCTTCCTCACCTTTCATACCTGCCCCTCTAAAACACCCTCCACTGAATGGATGGTCTCTACAGTACACTTGCGTGCTTTGAATGGCAGAAGTACAATGTCTTATAAAGTTATAATCAGGCTAGATCTCACTAATCTGGGTTATAGCTCAACTGTGAAGGCTCTTTTGAGTAAAATCATTTCTTTATTAATGAGATTCAGCCCAATCTTGCTGATAAAAATTACTTTAAAAGATGTCCCCTTGCTGCTATTCAAATGAATGGGAGAAAACGGTGGGTGTTTTAAGAGCTGTCTTCCTGTCATATCAGGATGGATCTCATTAGTGAAGGGAATGATTTTACCAGGAAAAAGCTTCTACAATGAGAAAACATAGCCTACCACAGATGAGCAAAAATTCAAGCCTAAAAAAAAAAAAAA